>JASDQU010589209.1:32726-43228 GCA_032191745.1 Picea mariana | reverse complement strand
TGTGATGAGACCTCTTGTCCTTTGACAAAAAGAGAATGTCAAAGGCCATTGCCCTGGTGTGGTAGCCATAGTGGGAATGCCACTTAGGCTATTATCCTATGATCATTGTAGGTTGGCTCGTGATGAGACCCCCTATTCTTTGTGGAAAAAGAAAGAAATCCTATTGATTTATTATATTATTTTATGAAGGAAGACTCATCTACTCCTTAAGAGTAAGGGATGGCGTAAAGAAATGTAAGGATACCAAGTAAAAGTGTGTCTCAGATTCCTTATTAGTTATAAACACGAGGTATCATTTTAAGTGTAATATATAAGGGAAAAGAAATGAATTATGGTGGTTACAGATTATGAACAAGGTTTAAGATGTTTTGAAGGAAGTGATCCAAAAAGAAATTTGATAAGGTATGGGAGATAGTCCACAAATTAATGATGGATCATTAGAAATAATGCTGATGAAAAATTATTTTGGTGAAAGTTCTACCCCAAAAGAAAGGTTTAGTGTTTTATCGGCAAGGAAGGAACAAAAAAATGAACAATAGGTGTACAAAAAAGAATAGCAATTGTTTCGTTCAAAGGAACAACAAGTGCGCAAAAGGAACAACAATTGTTCCGTTCAAAGGAACATCAATTGTTCCGTTCAAAGGAACATCAATTGTTCCATTCAAAGGAACAACAGGCGTGCAAAAGGAATAGCAATTGTTCCATTCAAAGGAACAACAAGCATGCAAAAGGAACAACAATTGTTCCATTCAAAGGAAAAGCATGCGTGCAAAAGGAACAACAATTGTTCCATTCAAAGGAACAGTAGGCACGCAAAAGGAACAACAATTGTTCCGTTCAAACCATCTGAATTTGTAGAAACCTGGTATGTATTTTGCTTGAATTCAAGGTTGATTCCTCATCAACTAAGTTCATTTATGAGTTGGTTTATTTCAAAATTAAGTAATGGATGGTTTGTTCATGTTATAAATTTCATTATAGTTGCCCAATTGCCACTGCTAAATCCTGATATATTCATTTCTCTGTAGAAGACAGGGTATGGGTAACGAGACGAAGTAGGAGTTTGGAATAGAAAAGGGCACTAATTGAGTTCATCATGGTTATCCTCCCTAGTTTTGATTTTCTAGGGTGACTGTAGAAAAAAAATAAAAAATAAAAATAAACAAAATTATATACAATATATATAGTGTCAACAGATTTCAATATTTATGGAGTTGAGGTGGCTGAATTACCTTCCCAACAAGTCAAAATTTGAACGGTAGGGTCCCTACTTACCTCCTGGTAGAAAGATTCTTTTGACGGCGGCCGATGATAGAGTCGTAGTCAGTGTCCATTGACCCGAAATGGAGATCCAGACTCATCTATGGTGCTTAATGTAACTATGCCATTATCATGGACTTCATTGATTTCATATGGTCCTAGCCATCGTGTCTGTAATATCCCCAAAAAATCATGAAATCTGGAATCATAGAGGAGCGGCCAGTCTCCTTTTTTAAATAGTTTTTTCTTTATATGCTTATCGTTCCAGGTTGATCTCATTTGTTGAATAACGGTTGTGCACTCTACACTAGACAGGCATGCTTCATCCAATTCGTTGAGTTGTTGAAGGCGTTGTTTATGTGCTTTTGTAAGATCTAGTTTGATTTCTTGGGCCATCCTTAGAGTCTTGATTTCAAACTCGATTGGGAAGATGGGTTCTTTTCCATAGACTAAATGGTAAGGAGAGTAGCCAGTGGTATTATTCCATGTTGTGCGGTAAGCCCATAAGGCGTTTGGGAGCTTAGAAGCCCAATTATGTCTGTTTGTTGAGACAGTCTTTGTCAGGATTGCCTCTAGGACTTTGTTGGTTCTTTCCACTTGCCCATTTGCTTGTGGATAATACAGAGAAGTAATTATGTGTTTGATATGATAATTATCCAAGGTGGTGGTGATTCTATGAGTTGTAAATTGTGACCCCCCATCAGTAATTACCTCTCTTGGTAGTCCATAGCGTATGAATAATTTGAAAAGAAATTTGATGACTGCTTCTTTTGTTGCATTTGGAAAGGCTTCTGCCTCTACCCATTTAGTCATGTAGTTCGTTGCGAGTAGAATATAGGCCTTATGATTTGAATTTGGGTTGAAGGGGCCAATGAAGTCTAGTGCCCATCTCTCAAATGGTTCCATGACTACTTGTGCTTTCAAAGGCATTTCATCAGCCTAACCTGGTTTTCCCATCCATTGACAACTATAGCAGGTTTGGACGTATTTCTTCGCATCTCTAAATATTGAGGGCCAATAATAGCCCATCTGCAGAATTTTGTGTCCAGTCCTACAGTCTACAAAGTGCCGACCATAGGGCTCATCATGTCCATCTTTTAATATGTCATAGATTTCATCATCTCGTACGCATCTGCGGATCTGGAGATTAGCTCCTGTATGGAAGAGATATTCGTTGATCCAACTGAATCGTGCGCTACGCTGGATGATCAAATTTCTTTATTTCGATGAAAAAAGTGCTAGTAATCTTCTCGCTGCCAGGTAATTTTCCACGTCAACGTACCAAGGTGGCTTTGTAGTAACGACAAACAGATGCTCATCTAGAAATTGGTTTTCGACTGTTAAGGAGTCATTTGTTTTGGGTATGCAGGATAGGAAGTCTGCGACAAGGTTTTCTCTCCCGAGTCGATCTTTGATGGTGATATCAAATTCCTACAATAAAAACAACCATCGAGTGACCCATCCATTAGTAATTAATTTATTAGCCAGATATCTGATAACAAAATGATCAGTATACAGAATGACCGGATAACCTGTTATATAATGACGAAATTTATTGATGGCATGTATAACAACTAAAAACTCTTTCTCTATTACTATATAATTAAGTTCAGCTGGATTAAGATTCTTGCTAATAAAATAGATTGCGTAAGGTTTCTTCTTTTCCTCCTGTCCAAGGACAACACTTATGACAATATCTAATGCATCGATGGAGATGTGGAATGGTATTTTCCAATTTGCCCCCCTCAACACCAATGCTATTGAGATCAAATTTTTGAGTCCTGCAAATGCCACATCACACTTGTCAGACCACTAAAATTCTATATTACCAGTCAAAGCATGTAAAGGTGCAGCGATTTTTGTAAAATTTTCCATAAACCTACGATAGTATCCTGAAGTGCCATGGAAACTACGTACCTCAGTTTGTGTGTGTGGTGTGGGTAGATTAAGGATTACCTCTATCTTTGTTGGGTCTACCCTAATTCCATCTACAAAGATATAATGCCCTAGTACCACACCTTTTGTCATCATCATGTAACACTTTTCGTGGCTTAAACATAACCTGGTCGTGATACATCGTTCTAGTATTTTCTCCAGGTTATTCAGTGCTTGATCGAAGTCGTCACCATAAGGAGTGAAATCATCCATATAGACTTCAAGTCCTTCTCTGATCAGATCACTTAATATGATCAGAATGGCCCTTTGAAAGGTGGTTGGAGTGTTACAAAGTCCAAATGGTAATACTCTATAAGAAAAAGTGCCCCAGGGACATGTGAATGTAGTTTTATCTGGATCTTTTGGGGCAATCTGAATCTGATTGTACCCACTAAAACCATCTAGGAAAGAAAAGAATTTCTTTCCTGCCAAAGTATCCAGGACCTGGTCAATGAAAGGCAAAGGGAATTGGTCTTTTTGAGTGGATTTGTTAAGTTCCCTATAGTCAACACAGATGTGCCATTTCCCATTTTTCTTTAGGAATATCACTAGTGGGAAAATCCATCGACTATCTCAGATGGGATATATAACATTTACATCCAACAGTTTTTGTAATTATTCTTTAACGATATCCCTAAGGTGAGGATTTAATCTTCTCTATGGCTGGCGGATAGGTCGGGCTTCTTTTTTAACATAAATGTGGTGTGTATAGAGTTGTAGATCAATACCTTTCATATCAGAATACTCCCATGCAAAATCTTGCTGGTATTTGGAGATGACATGAATTAACTTTTGCTATTGTTGTTCATCTAAATTGGCATTGATGTTTAGACGCCTCCCGGGTGCGATCTCAACGGGTTTGTTGTTATGAATGACCGTAGTTGGAATTTGTTGTTTCATTAAATCTTCCAGCAGGTCCCCCTGTGCTTCACAGTGTAGAATATCTTGGAGCATCTGGTAGGCCGGGTTGCTCATAGTGGATGGATTATTGATAAACCCACTGATTACGTCATCCTCTAACTGATTTTTAAGTTTGAGGGCTTCTTTTTGTGTAAGAGGGGCTCGTAAATCCCTCTCTGGGTATCATGGTGGTGGAAATTGTGGATATACAAAAGTTGGACTGGGTTTAGCATGAGGATATAAAATGAGGTTCTTCATGATACTCCCTCTAGTGATTGTCATATTTCTTGTTCGACATCCTATGTACGCATATGATATTGCAAGTCATGGCCTGCCCAGTATCAATGGATGCATTTCAAGTCCACGTTTTGGATTGATGATGAGGAAGTCCGCCGGATATTCCTAGGAGTTAACGAATATGGCTATATCATGTAATGTGCCAACTGGTCGAACTACCAATCGGTCTGCCAACTACAACATAATTGTTGTAGGTTCGAAGGAGTTAAAACCCAGGGTATTGCAAGTTTCCATAGTCAGGATGTTGATGGTTGCTCCCAAATCAACTAGTGTATTGGGAAAAGAGAAGCCCTAGATCTGAACTATTACTATGGGAGTCCCCGGATCTGCATATTTAACTGGTTCTTGTCTACCTAAAATTAGATCAGATAAGGCTCCTACCATGCGGACTGTTGATGATGGATTTTTAATTTTTCTAACAGGTTTTCTCCCACATAGCTCTTTGATTGTTTTTGCATAGATGGGGATGTCCTGAAGAGATTGCAGGAGTGGAATCTTGATATATAAATTCCTGAGTTCCCCTACAAGGTTGAAGTTGGGATATATGGTTGGTTCTACTATCATCAATCTTTCAGGGAACAGAGGGGAGGGTGGTGTACCCTTATCAGGATCTTGCGATTCGACTGTGTCTCCCCCCCACTTGATTTCTTCTGTTATTTCCACAGTCAGAGGTGTTATTTTTGTTTGCTTCTCCTGCCCTTGAAAAACATCATTTTCTTTAGGGGAGATTATTTGTCCCGACCTTAATCGTAGTTCGCTGCACCCTGCCGAGCGGATCTCTCCTTCTCCATTTTCCATAATCTGGACGAGCTGAGATGGTCTGTTATTTGGATTTGGATGAGGTTGGGCTGGTAGTTGAGGGCGCAATTGGGATTGTGGATTTTGGGACAATTGAAGTGGGGCTTGTAACGTAGGCTGAGTTTGAGGGGCCATCCCCATGGGTTGATTGTTTATCCCCACGGGGGCACTGCCAATTATGATTCCAATTTGGGTTTTGGGAAGTCATGTTGGGCCACTGTGAAAGGTAAATGTTGTTATTGTATTTTTTCCAGAATGAGGTGGGATATTGTGAATTAGGCCAGGTAGAAGTTGTAGTTGGCTGATTCTGCCAAGCAGGGATTGTAGTGGGCTAGTTTTTCCAAGGGGGATTTGTAGGTGGATATTGCTGGGGTTGCCAATTTTGATTAGTAAATGGATGACCCTGCCATGTGCTACCAAGAGATTTATGTTTATACTGCCCAGAGAAGGAAGAGAAAGGGTCCTGTAATGTATTTGGGGGCCGATTCTGCCATTGACGATGTTGAGCCATTGAATATAATGGTTCTGTTTCTTTTTCTGCTTCCCTAAAGACAACTTTCAGTCCAGGAAGTGATGACCATTGTTCTATGTAGTGATCCTTTGTGTAGATAGTGCAAACCCAGACCATTTCAAAAGGGAAATCCCTTAGGCCATGTTTCCTTCTGCACCTATGGAAAAATATGGCTAACGTTTGTTTTGCTTCTACTTTTTTTTGTTTCACCTGCAACACATCCAATTGTGTAGTCAGAGTGCTCAAAATGTCTGTTTTAAATTTTTCTAAGAGATTACCAACTTCAGCTCGAGTAACACCCCCGCTGGTAATATTGCTATTTCTGGTGAAGGGGGTACATATCACTGATCTAGTCTGTGAACTTCCTCTGGAGCACCTGATGCACAATAGGACAATGTCATCATAAGTTTCTTGACAAATATCACCTTTCCCCATTAAATTTAACGTTTCTACCCATTCATCTTTCATACCTTTAATCAAAGTTTCCTTAAGTACTTCCCTTGGTAGCGTACCATAGGGTGATCTTTGTAAATTATATTGAAATCTCTCTACATATTCTTCTAATGATTCATTTTCTTTTGCAGTCATTTGAAAGATTTCATCTTTTAAGTCTCTGGTTCTACAATAATCCTGATATTTTTTCAAGAAGGCTTGTTTCATTTCATCCCATGAGTTTATAGTTCCTCCCCCTAATCCCATGAACCAACATAGAGATGCTCCTTTCAAAGTGGAGGGGAACAACTTTAATTTTTGGGGTTCAAAGGTGTAATCATATCCTCTACATAGGACATCAAACTCAAATAAGAATGCATCCAGATATTTCGAGATTAATCCATGAAAGGTTGGCAGGTTTTGTAGGGGAATAGCCTTCATGGGAGCATTGGCAATTGGATCCACTATCAGATATTCCAAAGTGGAAGTCCGGGGATGTAGTGGATTTGGTTGTGCCATTTGATCGAAAATATGCCATAAATCTTTAGGGATTTCTTGATCCAGATATTTTATTTGAATTGATTGGTTATCTGATCTTCTAGGTGATCTGATAGCACTCCCTCTGTCTGGAATTTCAGGTATGCCTTCTTCTTTTGCAGGAGATTCAGGATTGGGTGGCGGGTCTGTCTTAGTTATCCCACTAGTTTCTCCTTCTCCTTCCTCTAGGTTACAAGAGTTTTCCTCTCCTAAATGGTTGAGGGGTGGAATATCTGTGATCTAAAAACTTATATCAGTCCCTTAAGTTTTGCTATCAATCTCAGCATGGGTTGTAGTTGGTGAAGCTATCGCCTGAGGGATTCAGGTGGATCCTTTTCTAGGTCCAATCGAGGGTTGAGATTCTTCTTTTCGGATGATGTCATCTATGAAAGTGCTTCTTCCAGGGAGCACCGAGACCTAGGGTTTGGTAATTTTTGGTGGAGGCTTTGGTTTTTCAAGATCTTTCTTCTTAGTCATACACACTTCACACAAAAAAAGGAAAAAAATCAAAAAGGAAAAAAACACCTATGTAACCTCTTAATGCGTCAACTGGAGGTAGGGTCTGGTATAAGCATCTTACTTATTGCCTACATAGGTTCTTACCTTCCATCTTCAATACCTCATCCTTCAGAGGCACAATCTATGCTATCTTTGACATTCTTCCCCGGCAACGGTGCCAAAATGTTGAGCTGTAAAGATGTCTAAAAACAACCTTAGTTTAACATTAATTTATCAACCCAAGGATTCGTCTTTAATCTCAAAGAATATCGGCAAAGTCTATGCAGATAGCTTATAGAGGCTAAAATCGTGTAGTGAAAACAGATATGAGTTTGTCAACAATCAAGTTCCTCAAACATTCATTAAAGATTCTAGGGATTGAAATCTAAAGCTATGCAAAAGGAAAGAAACTAACTAATCTATTGAATTCATTCTAAGAGCAGTAATTGAATCTAGATAAAGACTTGTAGGAATTTCTATCAGTATGAATCAGAATTGCCGAAAAGAAAAAGGTGAATTACTCCATCTATGGAAAGGAACAGAGACTGTAATCTAACTGAAAAGAGATGGAAATCATATTTCTATTAAAAGGAACAACAACTATATTCTAGCAGAAAGGAACAACAAATGTAAACTAGTGAAGGGAACAACAAATGTAAACTTATAAAAGGAACAACAAATGTAAACTTATGAAAGGAACAACAATTGCGAACTTATGAGGAATCTTCATGCATCGAATCTCAGTAATGGGAATTGGAACAACAATCATTCAATACTTCCAGGGAATATCTATTTCTTGCAATTGACATGAAACCATCAACACACTTATGCATTTGTTAACTACTATAAAAGAAAATTGAATCACAAGACAAAAACTGAGCTGATATAATTACAGATCGAACAATAGCTCCTTCATACTGGGCCCTTGGTCCTTAGAAGCACTGTTATTAAAAACTCAGTATATAAAAATGGAAAAACTGCTCGAGGCTTCTATTAATTTCATAGCCGGTACAACATTTCTACAAAAGCTGCTAACGCATAGCAATTCTATATTCTCTATCCTTGAGTGCAAAATATCTCCTTTCTTCAAGATCTATTCACCCCTTATATGTTACAATAATCTGGGTAAATTAAGCTATCCTAAGGATCGAGAGATCCTCAGGATTGCTTTACTATTACAATGAGTAACTCAATTATCCTTAGAACTACTTTGTGCCATAAAGTCTTCAACCTCCAATAGCTTGCGCATCCTCAATATTCCCCTTGCTATCTTGGGTTCGACAATATTTAACCAATCCTACAATAAAACTAGAAAATTCCAATCATATTTAGAATCTATGTAATCTAATCTCCAAAAATCAACGCTAAAGGGTATATTATTCATTTTCTATTCTATTTACTTCTAAATAACCAAAAAGACAATCAAAATGATATCATGAAATGTGGGAAAAAGGAAGATATTATACCTTTTTCATAACCTAACAAGGAAGAGCTTAAGAAACTCTCAAGTGCCAAAAGACTTAACACATCTTGGATTTATGGGTGAAACTTCATACAAAGAAGATTCAAATACCAAAAGGAAGGTTGAAGAAAGAGCTACATAAACAATTGATGAGAAGTGGACCAAGATACCAGAAAGAAGGAATGATTACAAAAGAGATCAATATCCAAGAAAACCTCCTACCTTCAGGAATCTAAGAAGATTCAATCAGTATGAAGGAAACTACAGAAGAGTAGATCATGAACCCATATGGACTACATCACAAAAAAGGCCACTTACTCCAAGGTATCAAAATTTCTTTCTTGGTCATTGTTATACTTGCAAACATTTTGGACATAAGGAAATTAATTGTAGAACCAATGAAAGGAACAAATAAGTAAGAAACATGAATGGTGTTAATAGAAGATATGGAAATAATCGTGGATTTGTCAACCTAAGTTATAATTCATTTTCCCCATTGATGGACAAAAATATTGTATTCTACAAATGTAATTATCTTGGTCACAAAGCACGATATTGAAAATATATGAATGAAGATGTCCCTATGCCAACCATAGTATTGAGAAGGAAAGAGATTCCAAACAATGAATATTGTCGAATAGAATTAATCGCTGAAGAATGTAAAGAAGAAGATGACTGGAACATAGACAGTGGATGCTCTTCACACATGACTGGGGATCAAGACAAATTCATCATCTTGAAGACAAAGGGTGGCAATGTTTCATTTGGATATGACTCATCGGCCAAAATACTTGGAGAAGGTGTAGCAGAGCTTGGAAGAAAAAATGTAAAAGAAAAAAATTTTCTATTGGTTGAAGACTTGAAGAATAATCTACTCAGTGTTAGTGAAATGTGTGATCAAGGATACATTCTTACATTTGACTCCTGACAATGTAAAATCAAAGAAAATAACTTAGGAAGATTGGTTGCAACTGCAACAAGAATACCAAACAACATATACATCCTAGACATGAAGAAGAGAGATAATACAAAAGCCACACAAAAAGATTCCAAGGAAGAAAAAGTCCCAAAGACCCAAAATAAGGATGAAATATTATTGAGTGCCACATGTTCAGGTGGAGCAGCCCCAAAGAAGAAGGTCACCTTATTCCATTGAACTCAGGGGGAGAAGCCCTACCTTTTTCCATTGATGTAAAAGGGGGAGAAAAATTGGGATCATGATGATAGGGGGAGCATGCATTTTTCCATCAATGAAAAAGGGGGGGATTGTTGGAAGATTGGTTATTGTCATTGATCTCAACCCTAGTCATGGGTTTTGGACCAGAAGATTGATGAAGGTATTTGGACATGAAGGACAATGCACATGTAGATACAACACCCATAGATGGATAATATACATCATGTTGTTTTTTGTGGTATGTGACATGTCACGTGGATCCTCATGGTTGAGGAGAAATGAATTTTTGAAGATGACAAAGTGAATTGAAGAAGGAAGTACATGTAGTCCCTGATGATAATTAAAGAAAAGAGTTACAAAATAAGAAAATGTTGGGTCGACCCTAATATTAAAAGGAAGTGACATAAATGGTATAAATAAATATCATTATACATTCATTTTATATGCAATTCCAATATCAGAGGAAAACATAAGTAAAGAAGTCTGGATTTCAAGGGAGGATGAAGTCTTTTGGTGATGTGTTCTAAGGTATGCTATTTTCAGGCCATCTTACCATTTTCGCTATAAATGTTTTTCTATAATGATTCATATGGTGAAATTGATATGGTATTGAGAAGACATATCAAGGTACCTGTGGTAAACGTTTCAGCTCTTGATTCACTATAATTATGGAGATACACTCCATGGAAGATAGG
>JASDQU010589208.1:10706-58236 GCA_032191745.1 Picea mariana | reverse complement strand
GATATGGGTGATTTGGGGTTGGCACCACTAGCTTCAAGGAGGTTTTCTTTGACATGGTGGGACTCATTAGCCTCCACTAGGACGATCTCTTCGATCGGATTCTCGATCTCTCCTATTATTGGGGCTAAATATTCTCTTTCTCCTCCAAGATTCATGTTGACTTCCTTCTCCCTTACATCTGTACTCTATCCTTCTCTTCCCACTTCCTGGATATTTCTTTCTCTCCTTGCTTCTCTCTTGTTTAATATTTGACTGGCTAATCGTTCCTATCTTCTCATCTTCTGCAGTTCTTCCATCTATCTTTCCTGTACTTCTCCTGATCCTCCTTCTTTCCTCAACTTTTTAGACTATCTTGCTTCTTTCTTGATCTTGTCGTGCCACCACTTCTCAACTATAGTGGTTCTCTTCAAGGCTCCCTCATCCCTTGAGTCCATTTCTTGTTGTCTCCCCCCCATTTGTCAAAGAAACCTTCCCCTCTCTCATTCCATGACTCTCACCCCGTCTCAACCTACTGCAAGCGAGGGTGTTTACGCTGCCATCTCGGTCGGGGACATAATCAACATCCCTTCCTCTATCAAGAAAAACTTAATCCACAAGGGGATTTCTCTCAACAGTCTTCCCCTTGCGCCTTTCTTTAAAATTTCCTCTGCCCATGAAAAAGACTGGTGGTTCTCAGCTACAAATTTGATTATGTATCCTTCTAGCACGATGCAAACCCAAAAATCCACAGCTCATGTAACTGGGAAATCTAGCCTATGGAGTGTTGCTAACTTTTTGATATCCCATGCACAGATATTCTTGGTCCATCCCTAGAACTCTGGAGCTTCTTGGAGCCTCTTTATCTGGTGAAAAAATTCTTTTGGGAATTTAACCCAGAAAATCTCATATTGGTCGCTCAATCTTTCTGAGTAAAAGATTGCTTCGCAATTGTTTTCCACTGATTTTCTACTTAGTTCCGCTTCTTTCTATATGAAGGCATCACAGTTCCTTTCCCACCATCGATCAAAGCCAGATCTATGGATCAATGACAACATTCTCCCTACAGGTTCCCTTTTAACATAGGTCCCGACATTGGAACCATTTTGTTGGCACAAATTTGATCAGACCAGGGTCCTTCTCAGGTTACCAACAAAAGGTACCATGTAGTCTAGAGAGATGACATTTTCATCTCCTTCGAAGAGAAGAAATATCACCTGAAGCACTACTGAGACAGATAGATAGCGAAGGGTAGGGAAAATAATAAAGAGGATCGATAGAGCATTCAAAACTCATTCATGTTCTGGCACAAGAGATGTTAACAGATTCGAAACATATAAATGCAAAAATAAAACCTACCTACATTACAAGAAATCACTCAAACGTTTTTTATCACTCCAAGAAACTGTTTGTGGTTGTAAGACAAATATGCTTGGTAACTTAAAGTAAACTTTTTTTTGTGTTTTTTGTATGTGTGGATCAATGGGATAACTCAACTACAGTGTGGCATTCAGACACTCAAAATGGATAATCAAATGAACTAGTGCTCTCAAGGATCAATAATGAGATAGTAGCTTTAAAGTGGGTGAAGAAATCAATGCTTATAAACCAAATACACAATGTAGTGTTTAATAAACAATGTAAGTAACTATTAATCAAGTTATGAACTGACTAATGAGATGACAGTCATATTGCAGTTAAAACAACTTGAATAAGAGTACAGAAGGAAAGGTGAAATATGACATCAATAGAGAGAGAAAACTGTGATTTGTATTATCATATGAAAAGGTTGTTTACAATATAGTGTAGTCCATGTATCCAAAATCGAACCCTAGTATCTCCAAATGATAGGCATTTATAGCCTTTGCAATAAGTATTAGATCCTAGAAAATTGGATCTGGATTTCTAAATATAGAAAACAGAGTACAAAACTAATACAATAAGCAATCTAAATCTAGTTCCTTTAGATCAAACTGTGTTCAAAAATTGTCTCTAACATCTGGTTCTCCTTCATTTGTTGTGCCTCTAATGTGTCGATGATGGGAAAGACACATGTCTTCAGTGGATGAAATCTTTCACCAGCTGTGAACAAAATCTTAGTGGACCATGTGATCATATACCTCATATACCTCCAGAAAACCTTGAAACCAAATACTTCATAATTTGGTGATTAATTCTTTGATGTTACCTTATACTTCCAATCACCCAAAAATCATTCTGTCTGAGCTCTAAATCCTCAAAATTTCTTCTCTGCAGTTTCACTGGCTATTCTGTCTTGAAATTTGCTAGTTAGCTATTGAAAACTCTTCTTTTCAACGCTTATNGGTGAAAGCTCTTTCCTTCATTCTCTTCAATTCCAATCTCCTCTTGGTCTTAAGAAAAACATTTGTTATGTATGTCAATTGATATCTGCAAACATATTCTAGTGACAACCCTGTCACAAGCTTCTCTTTAATATCCTTTGTGATGGAGAATCTGATATAAATGTCCTACTTTCTTCTCATATAGCTTTAAGATAAAAATAGAGATTAGTATCTGAGTAGTATCTAGAGAAATGCAAACCAACAAAAATGATTGATTTGGTCATCAATTAGAAACCATGGTTTCTGTCTCTTTGACAAAGCCATCACTAGTCCATTCCTTATCATATGCTAAACCTTTTCGAATATCTTTCCTTTGCTGAATAGCTTCTTGCTGACGACAAACAAAATCTGTATGGGTTGTGAAATATTGTATATATATCCAACAGAAATATTCAATAGATGAAAAATTATGCTTCACCATAAATTCCTTGAGCTCAAAACAAAGTTGCTTAATATGTCCATAACCATGCATCATGACCCCTGTGCAGACCCAAACAATGTTTTATCCAATCAGTATAAACTCAGCAGTGTGACCTCCATTTTCAACTCCTCTTATGCCAGAAAGTGATAAATCTAGATCAGGAAACTCATACTTCATCATCTGCGTAATAGACATTACTTTTGAAAGAGAAATCGAATGCACAGCCTTTTAAGAATCTACCTGGGGTTGAATAACCCTCCACACAAGGTTCAGGCCGTAATGTGTCAAGAATAATCCCCATTACACTCATAATTGTGTTAATAGCTGCAATTCCTTCACTTCCTGACCTCAATGCCACTCTCTCTAGCTCAACAATATTTGTGACATTTGGAGTCATCTTTTCCCAAACTGGGATTGTTGCTTTTTCATTTACCCAACCACAAACCTCCTCCAATAATGCAGAGTCTTTACCAACTGCAGCACCCATCTTGTGCTCAGGCATCCTGTGAGGACAAGAGAAGTTAATCTCAAGTGCATCAACTCTAGTTTCTTCTACTCATTCTATAAGTTCCTGCCAAGCATCTCTATCATACTCTTTCATAACTAAAGAAATGAGAATCCTATCAGGATATTCTTTCTTCAACTATTTGAATTCTTTCAACATAGTCTCATGCACCTGACTTGTTGACTTGACCTGCGGCTAGGTTATATCAATAAATGATTTGGCATATGAACTATGTTGAGCATTGGTGCTCTGCGAGCTAATACTTCCCAATCCATGCTTGCATAGGACAGCTATGGTCACTGTAACAATTGCAGAATATTCCTTTTGATATTCACAATAGTAATATCTGTTATGGACTTTCCTCATGGCTCTACTTGCATGCGACTTGGTGCCTGTGTAATGACTTGTGGATTAAGCCTGAGGCTTGACTTAGTTATGCATGGCTAGCATGTACGATGGTTTTAGTGATTTGGCATATAGACTTTGTATAGGCATCTAAATTTATTAAGTCAATGAACGTGATTTATGGATTTGAAATTGTATCTTGAACCTGAAGCTTTACTATATAGAATCAAGCAGATATGAAGGATATGGGTGTGGCTTGGTGTTTAGCAAAGAATTTGGTATATGGTTTTGGCATGATATGACTTAGGCTTACGATAGTTTAGGAATAAAACACTTAAGTGCACACATCACTTTTTTCTTAGGAATTTAGAAATAAAATATACATTTCATTTCAGAGTATAAAGAAGCCACAAAACTAGGGTTTAGGAAGCACTGATGATGCTTTGAAATGTAGGTGAAAATGATCACATAGGGCTTTGATGAAGATCTGGAAGTTAAAATACTAGCTAGAAAACTTTAGAAATGAGCGTATTGAATAAAAATTGAGAAGACACTAAAAAATACCAGTGGATTTTTTATCACTAACATCTGGCTCCAACTAGGATGGAGACCTCCCTATGAGGTTTCCAAGAACCAAGTTGTTCCATTTTCCTTTAGAATTGGGCATGGAGTCATCTGTCTTTTATAACCGATCCTCTACAAATCTATAATCTGCCTATAGCCTGCTCTTGTTATTCAACAACCAAACTTGAAAGAGTCTACTTGCTCAGATGAAGAACTTATTCTCCTATCTATTCCTACTCCTAAACAAAAAAATTGGCTCTTATCAAGTGAAATCATGCTTCCAATGAAGCCACGTAAGAAATTGATTTACTGACATCATGCTTGATCTTGACCCTAAAAATATAAGAAACCATAACAAGCAGAAATGCAATTGGAAAAGATGACAGAACTGCCCTTCTCCTGACAAAAATATTTTGGTATTTAAGATGCTCATAATCTCCAAATAATCTGCAATAGGGTCAACAAATCCACAAAGAAATACCTCTACTTGTTGTTGATCCAATTGAGAACTGAAATGTTGTTTTTGGTACTGGGACTACCGGTTGCTTTCACTAGTCTCAAAGTTAAATGTAGATAGCTCAACCTTTGTTGCAGATCCAAAAATGTCACACACTGAAAAAATCTCCTCATCATCTTTTTCCCCATATCTGCTATGATTTCCCTTTGTCTACCAATCTGAAAGTTGAAGTCTATCCTTAGTATTTGCTGCAAATTCGAAACTATCATCTATTGATATGTCAATCCATTGATTATCTTTTGAATTTTTGAAATGAATAATTTGATCTTCAGGACAACCAAAGACAACAAATGCAGTTGGTATAATGTCAAAGGTATCTACGCTAATCTTGTCATTCCGTAGGTCACCAATTTCTTGGTCATAGAAAGAGGTATATTCTACTACAACAAACTTTTCGTAAATGTTTAATCCCTGACAACATTCAGGATATACAAGGTCAGTTGCAAAATTTCCTTCCATCTGCCAATCTAAAAATTGAAGACTGTCTTCATTGATTTCTATTGGCTTTTGACCAAAAGACAACTGCTCATCTTCACAAATTTTTAAATCTTCTTCTTTAGAATAATGATCACAAGAGGATAACATAATAGGTTTTACATGATATGGATTAGGATCAGCTAAAAAAATATAATTTCCTATGTAATTATTGGTTATCATAGGCTCAATTTAGATTGTAAACTGATCATAAACTTCATATTCGTACCAGTATCTGGAGCACTCTGCCAATATTAAAGAATCCAGATCTGACTCTAAAATAAACTCACATGTTTGTTGTTGTTCCAATTCTGTTTCACACTCATAACCTTCCTGCTCAAAATCTAAGCCACACTGACATTCTGTTAGCTCAGGTAGATGCAGATTTTCAAAGTCAGCCCGCTCTCGGGTCCTCCTAGAATCCCTAATGTTCTCCTCCACCTCTTGATAATCTTCAAACAAACTCATTAACGATGAAGATATCCTTTCCAGCAGGATAAGCACAAGCTCTGAATGTTGATCCATAACATAGTATACCATGGCAGCAATCTCCATGGGTCGGACATCCAAAGGTATGTCATAATATATCGTGTAGAACCTTCTGTTGAGGAGAGGCAAAGCTTCGTCTTGCTCTCTCTTCAAAGCATAAAAGTCAGCGAGGTATGAATCTGATGATTTGTTCTTACCCCAATGCTTTGAAAATGCATTAGAGAATTCGATCCAAGAGCCAATGGAGTAAGCTCTTAGACCCTTAAACCATATTGCAGCATATTTGATCAACGACTTAGAGAAAAATGTTATGATCATGTCTTCATGAATAATCTCAAACCGATCAATAAAATCCTCAAAGGATTCCAAGTGCCTCTCAGCTGAAACTGGGTTCTCTCCAGAAAATTGGAGAAGATATTCAAAATAGTCAAGGGGGTAAGGATGAAGGAAATAGGGCAGCCTCAAAGGCTTGAACATCTTCATCCTGATTTTAATTTGAAAGGCAGTGGGATGATCATGAAATTTAATAAGTTGATGAGAAAGTTTATCAGTAATGTGAAAAGGTGCTGGAATCTGAGAGGGTTTGGAATCAATTTCAACATCCACAAAGTCAGAAGGGTTATTGAATTCAAGAGGGAATGGAATGCAGAATTCATCTTTGTGAACGTGTTAAGGTAAATCTATTGAACTTACTTCTATAGTACAAGCAAACTGTAAGATTTATTTTTTTAAGGTTGGGTATATACAGGAAGAATGATGATTTTCTTAATATACAAAACAGAAAATGATTCTCTTTACATGTGAATGGAAAAGTATGAAAGAGGTGATAAAGAAATACAATAGTTCCTGAAGCAAACTAATGAACTGATACTTGGAATTGAAATTTAACCTCTTCATATTCTATCAATCGAATCCTCCCCAGTGGAATCTTTAATCATGGAGTCGCCAACAAATTTCTGAACAACGGAGTCACCACTGAATCCATCCTTCATGGAGTCTCCAGATAGATGATTACAACCAATATAATGTCCAGGCTTTGTCTATCATCAAATATGTATCTATTTCGTCTCCCAAAGAAGCTGAGCTTCAATCTCCTCTCCCTGGCAATGACGTCAATTTGTTATCACTCCAAGAAACTCTTTATGGTTGTAAGACAAAAAGTTTGGTAACCTAAAATAAACTTGTTTTTGTGGTTTTTGTATGTGTGGATCAATGGGATAACTCAACTACAGTGTGGCATTCATACATTCAAAATGGATAATCAAATGAACCAGTTCTCTCAAGGATCAATAATCAGATAGTATCTGTAAAGTGGGTGAAGAAATCAATGCTTATAAACCAGATACACAATGTAGGGTTTAATAAACAATGTAAGAAACTATTAATCAAGTTATAAACTGACTAATGAGACGACAGTCATATTGTAGTTAAAACAACTTGAATAAGAGTACAAAAGGAAAGGTGAAATCTGACATCAATAGAGAGAGAAAATTGTGATTTGTATTATCATATGAAAATGTTTTTTACAATATAGTGTAGTCCATGTATCCAAAATCGAACCCTAGTCTCTCCAAATGATAGAAATTTATAGCCTTTACAATAAGTCTCAGATCCTAGAAAACTGGATCTGGATTTCTAAATATAGAAAACAAAGTACAAAACTAATACAATAAGCTAAGTAAATCTAGTTCCTTTAGATCGAACTGTCTTCAAAAATTGTCTCTGACATCTGGTTCTCCTTCATTTGTTGTTCCTCTAATGTGTCGATGATGTGAAAGACACATGTCTTCAGTGGCTGAAAGCTTTCACCAGCTATGAAGAAAATCTTAGTGGACCATGTGAGAATCTACCTCATATATCTCCACAAAATCTTGAAACCAAATACTTCATAATTTGGTGATTAATTCTTTGATGTAACCTTATACTTCCAATCACCCAAAAATCATTTTGTTTGAGATCTAAATCCTCAAAATTTCTTCTCTGCAGTTTCACTGGCTATTAGGTCTTGAAATTTTCTAGTTAGTTGTTGAAAGCTCTACTTTTCAACGTCTAACTGATTATAAATACGTTTCCTGTACCGGTGAAAGCTCTTTCCTTCATTCTCTTCAATGCCAATCTCCTCTTTGTCTTAAGAAAAACATTCGTTATGTATGTCAATTGATATATTCAAACATATTCTAGTGACAACCCTGTCACAATATTCTCTCTAATATCATTTGTGATGGAGAATCTGATATAAATGTCCTTCTTTCTTCTTATATATATTTAAGATAAAAATAGAGATTAGTATCTGAGTATTATCTAGAGAAATGCAAACCAACAAAAATGCTTGATTTGGTCATCATTTAGAACCCATGGTTTTTGTCTCTTTGACAAATCCATCACCATTCCATTCCTTATCAGATGCTAAATATTTTCGAATAACTTTCCTCTGCTGAATAGCTTCTTGTTGAAGGCGAACCAAATATGTATGGGTCATGAAATATTGTAGAGATATCCCACGGAAATCTTCAATGGATGAAAAATTATGCTTCACCATAAAGTCCTTGAGCTCAGAGAAAAGTTTCTTAACATGTCCATAACTATGCATCATGACCCCTGTGCAAACCCAAATAGTGTTTTCTCCAAGCAGTATAAACTCAGCAGTGTGACCTCCATTTACAACTCCTCCTATGCCAGAAAGTGATAAATCTGGATCAGGAAACTCATACTTTAGCATCTTTGCAATAGACATTACTTTTGCAAGAGCAATCGGATGCACAGCCTTTGAAGAGTCCACCAAGGCTTGAATAACCCTCCACACAAGGTTCAGGTCGTAATGTGTCAAGATTAATCCCCATTACACTCATAATTGTGTTAATAGATGCAATACCTTCACTTCCTAACCTCAATGCCACTCTCGCTGGCTCAGCAATATCTGTGACGTTTGGAGTCATCTTTGCCCAAACCGGGACTGTTGCTTTTTCATTTACCCAACCACAAACCTCCTCCAATAATGCACAGTCTTTACCAACTATAGAACCCATATTGCACTCAGGCATCCCGTTAGGACAATAGAATTTAATCTCAAGTGCATCAACTCCATTTTATTCTACTTGTTCTATAAGTTCCTTCCAAGGAGCTCTATCATACTCTTTCATAACTAAAGCAATGAGAATCCTATCAGGATATTCTTTCTTCAATTGTTTGAATTCTTTCAACATAGTCTCATGCACCTGACTTGTTGACTTGACCTGCGGCTAGGTTATATCAATAAATTATTTGGCATATGAACTATGTTGAGCATTGATGCTCTGCAAGCTAATACTTCCCGAGCCATGCACGCATATGACAACTATGATCACTGTAACAATTGCAAAATCTTTCTTTTGATATCCACAATAGTAATATCGGATATGGCCTTTCCTCATGGTTCTTCTTGCATGCGACTTGGTGCCTATGTAATGGCTCGTGGCTTAAGCCTAAGGCTTGACTCAGTTATGCATGGCTAGCATGTAGGATGTTTTTAGTGAGTTGGCATATAGACTTTGTATAGGCATCTAAATTTATTAAGTCAATGAACTTGATTTATGGCTCTGAAATTGTAGCTTGAGCCTGAAGCTTTATTATATAGAATCGAGCAGATATGAAGGAGATGGGTGTGGCTTGGTGTTTAGCAAATAATTTGTTATATGGTTTTTGCGTGATATGACTTAGGCTTAGGATATTTTAGGAATAAAACACTTAAGCGCACACATCACGCTTTTCTTAGGAATTTAGAAATAAAATATACATTTCATTTCAGAGTATAAAGAAGCCACAAAACTAGGGTTTAGGAGGCACTGACGATGCTTTGAAATGCAGGTGATAACGATCACATAGGGATTTGATGAAGATCTCGAAGTTAAAATACTGGCTAGAAAACTTTAGAAATGAGCGTATTGAATAAAAGTTGAGAAGACACTCAAAAATACTAGTGGATTTTTTATCGCTAACAACGTTGAACCATCAATTAGAACTCATAAGCCATAAGGAGACACTGTAATGCATAAGTAAACATACAAAGGCACAACATATATTCAAATTTGGTCCTCCTTCATATTATCTTTAGGATATTTCTCTGATTACAGACTCAGAATTACATAATAGGGCTTAATACAGACTCTTGACTCTGGACTCATGTCACAGAGCTATAATTCTCTAATTGGCGGTTCCAATTCATTACAGACTCAAACTTGTCTTTTCTCGACTTACAACAATTATCAGCAACTAATCCCAAACCCTGGGCGACTCTGACCAAATTGACTCAACTCTACCCAACCAACCAACCCATGAACTGACAAACCAACCCTTTTTCAATTATGTTTAGCCCTATATATAGATGGGTTGTGTCTTCCTTCTCGGCTTGCACGCTTTCTTGTTTTGTTGCAATAGTTTATTGCTTCGCTGGCATTGCACTGACTTCTGCAACTACTTTCTGTTGCTCTTTCTCCTGGCCTCTGATGGAGTTTCGTAACTCGTGCTTAGTCAAAACTTGTGCAATTCCTTCTAAAAAATGAAGGGCCCAACAAATTTATCATCTCCCAAATGATTCCATTGCACCATGACCTATGTGATGGCTCAGTTTCAAAGAATCCTTTCTTTCCTGTCTAGGATGCATTTGGGTTTTGTCTGGAATTACCCTTCCGGTTCCACCTATATTACAATCCAATCAATATTGTCATTAGAATAATGCACATATTTATTTAAAAATGACACATGGAATACATTATGTACTCTAATAGTAGGTGGTAAAGAAATTGTGTATGCTATTGGCCCTATTCTTTCTAGGATTTGAAATGGTCTGCAGTATCAGGGAGCCAACTTAGAAAAAAACCCATTTTCAAGGAACTTCTCTTTGGTTTCCCTTAGAGATACACATGGTATCCTATCTTAACTCTCTAGGGGTTCTCTTGCTATTAGCATAGCTCTTCTTTCTATCTTGGGTGATTTTCAGATTCCTCCTTATCTGAACCATTGCTTGCTCCATTTCTTTCAGTAATTTATATCCAAGTGTAACATTTTCCATTGGACTATCCCAACTAATTGGAACTTTTCACTTCCTTCCATACAGATATTTAAATAGTCTCATCTTCAATTATTCTTGATAACCACTATTGTAAGAAAATTCTACCAAAGGTAGATATTCTTCCCACTTCTTGGGTTTATGCATAGCATGCATTCGTAGCATATCATCTGGCACTTTGTTCACCCTTTCGGTATGACCATCAGTTTGATGATGGTAGGTCGTAATAAATGCTAACTGTGTCTCTAAACCTAAAAATAATATGCTTCAGAAATTTGATGTGAATTTGGTATCTCTGTCTGAAATTATGGGTTTGGGAAAACCATGCAACTTGAATACTTCTTTCATGAAAACATTGGCAATGTTTATGGATTTAAAGGTAGGATTTATGGGAATAAAATAATATTCCTTTCTCAACTTATCCACCAAAACCATGATTTCATCATGATGTTTGACCATCTTTTGAAAACCCGTGATGAAATCCATGGAAATCACTTCCCATTTCCACTCTGGTATCTGTATGGGTTGCAATAGTCCAACAGTGTGTCGATGCTCAAACTTCACCTATTGGAACTCTAGACACTTCAGTATATATAGAGAAATGCCTTACTTCATCTCAAACCAATAATATAGTTTCCTAATTGATATCACCATTTTTTTATAAACATGATGAAAAATGTAAGGCCTCCTATAGAATTCATCCATAATCAATTGTCGCAGGTCTATTGAATCATGAACGTATATCCTCTTGTTGTATTTCAATGGGTTATCATCCCTTAGCTGATATCCTTCATACCTATTTTCCTTAGGTTCTCATTGCAACATTTTCCTCACTAGGTTGAAGAACTCATCTTCCTCTAAGAAGGTCTTAATTCTCTGTTGAATGTTGGACTCACCTCCACTTGCTACTGCTAGGTGTATTTATTGAATGCTTTGGTTGAGCATTTCAACTACTGTGTTCTTTTTTACTTTTATGTTCTTTATTTCTAGGTCAAACTCACTGATTAATTCCATCCACCTAGTCCCTCTAGCATTCAAATTTGGATGGTCGAACAAATACTTCATACCACAATGGTCAGTCACGAGGAAAAATATCCTCTCGAGTAGGTAATGTCTCCACATATTCAATGCATGTAAAATTGAAAGAAGATATAATTCATGGGTAGCATACCTCTACTCATGTCCATTTAGATTTTTTGAATCATCACAAACCATTTGTCCTTATTGCATGAGGATTTCATCAATTCCCTCCTTGGAAGAATCTGTGCAAACAAAGAAGTCTTTTTCTGGGTCCATGATCCTTAAAACAAGAGTGTTGGTCAACCACTACTTTAATTGCTGAAAACTATCTTCACATTCTAGTGACCACATGAATCTCTTTCCCTTCCTTTGTAGTGACATAAGAGGATTTGTGATCTTGGATAATCCCTAGATAAAAATTCTATAATATCCAACCAATCCCATGGAGGATCTCACCTGCATCACATTTCTATGAGTTGGCCAATCCATGATTACTTTGATCTTTGGAGGGTCTAATGCGACTCCTTCAGATGAGATTACATGGCCTAGATACTAGATTTCCCTTTTAAAGAAATCACACTAGTTGAATTTGGCATATAATTGGTTCTCTCTTAACACCTGTAACACCATTATGAGATGTTCTCCATGTTCCTCTTGATCCTTGAAATAAACCAAAATTTCATCCACAAACACCAAGAAGAACTTGTCTAATTACTTGTTGAGCACACTATTCATTAAACACATGAACGTAGTTGGTGCATTTGTAAGTCCAAATGGCACCACAACAAAATCATAGTGTCCATACCTTGTCCTAAAGTTTGTCTTGTGTATGTCTTTGTCCTTAAACTTGACTTGATGATATCCTGATATCGAATCTATTTTTGAGAAAGTTGTATCCCCTCTGAGCTGATGAAATATATCATCTATTATGGGCAAAGGGTACTTATTCTTAATGGTCATCTTATTTAGCTGTCAATAATCGATAAGTAACCTTAAGGTTCCATCCTTTTGTTGGATTACTGAGAGGGGGGGGATGAATCAATAATAGAGCAATTTAATCCTTTTTAACCATAAAATGCAAGTGTTATATCAACGTAACATTATCATCTAGTAGTTGCAGAGTAAATAAACAATGAACAAATGAGAAATCATACACATACATAGTACACCAATGATTTTACGTGGAAACCCAAAGAGGGATAAAACCACCTAATGTGTTTTCTTATATGTCTTTAAGAATTACATTCATTGGAATCACCAACTTCCTTTTTTTTCCAACTACAACTGCAAGGAGGCCCCAACTCCCCAATTCTCTAGCTACAACCAGAAGGAGGCTACAACCCCCTATGTTCTCTAGCTACAACTGGAAGGTCACTACAACCACCTGTCCTTGCCCCGTCCAACCACCCTAATGCAGAAGTAGAATGATGGAACCATTGTCACACTATGACTTTGAGATATACTAGTGTAAACCTATACCAGTCAACCTGTAATCAACCTGTAACAACCTCTACTAATAGCCTGTGCCAATATGTACCATACATCAACCTGTACCTCAACCTGTACCATAAACAAATGCATCAACCATGCACCAACTTGTACAAATAACCTGTCACAATAAAATTTCCAAACAACCTATCACAACAACCTATCTCATCAATCTTATCAGCCAAATCATAACTACTCACCAAGAGCAATCACCAAGACAACTCTCAACCATATGCACAATATCACCAATATGTCCATCAACCAAGCATAACACCACAACTCCTAATGATCACCAAGATCAATATGTTATTCTAATAATATACCAAGACATGTATACTACATCATCCATAAACCATGTGTCAACAATACTACTAGCAAGTGCCTCCAACCATGTACCAATTATGTACCAATCATGCATCAACTACTCGTCAACTATGACTCATCAAAATGTACCAACTTTATCAACTATACACCTCGTATATGTGTCAAATCATCAACTAATTGTCTCAACCATGTACCCAACATGTACCTCAACCACATACCAAATACATATACCAATATAAACATCAAAAAGTTCTCTAGAAACCAAATACCATAAACCATTACATCAAACCATGTGCCACAACCTCACAATTATACAACCTATATCTGTAACTTACCTCAACCAAAAATCCTTCATCAATTTTCTCATCCAAATATGATTTGTAACTATGTAAAACCCCTAGTGTATATGATCCCATACCGACAAACCTTCTTTAACTTTAACAACAAGAGACTATCCTTTTCATCAAACTTTACTTTAGTCTCACATGACTAATTTTGGATTAGTCAACAACCCTAACTTCCAATAATCATAACTATGTACCTGTAATGAATAAATATCTAAAAATGGTACAAAATATTCTTCAGTGTCATTTATGCAATTCCTTCAGATTTCACTACTTGGAACCTCTCAAAAAATGAGTTATAGCAAAAATGGCATACCTTGTTGAATTATGGCTTATTCTAGAGAGCAAACTTGTAGAGATTTCTCCCCTTGGAATATTTGTTGTATGGATATGAAAACAGTACATAGAATACTAGAGACTGTACTGTAACCAATACATTTGGTCTTACTAAATTTGGATCTGTTATGAAGAAGTTATGACATTTTTATCAGAAAAACATGTTTTAGACTAGTTTCAGGACTAGCCACAAACCCTATTTTCCACGGAGTGTAACTACAAAAATACAACGACCCACATTATGAAATGTTTATCAAAACTACTTGTATATGTTTCCTTAACGACCTCCCAATTTCACAGTCTGAATCATTCTAGAAATAAATTTATTGCGAAAATGGTGAGATGACCTGTAAATAACATACCTTAGAAAGCATCATCAAAAGAATTTATCCTCTTTTGAATTTTGGCCTTATTTACTTCACCTTCCCTCTGAAATTAGGCCTATATATCATTTGGTTACCTCAGTCACTTGTATATATCAATATTCTCAAGTGTGATTAAAAATGGCAGACGCTTTCTTCTTATTTATACTTTCATGTAGCTTCCTCAAGGGGTTACCTTCTAACCATCTTAAACCACTTTCCTTATTTTAGGGCTAACCCACTTCTAACTACTTGTCCACTTAGTAATTTCTCCATTATATTTATTATTTAAATAATTTCTTTTGTATCCACTTTGACTTTTAGTACACTCTCACTTCACTTTATTATTTAAATTACCTTCTAACCATCTTAACCCACTTTCCTTATTTTAGGGCTAACCCACTTCGAACCACTTGTCCACTTAGTAATTTATCCAATAACTTTATTATTTAAATAATTTATTTTGTATCCACTTTGACTTATAGTACATTCATCACTTCACTTTATTATTTAAATAATTTCTTCTTTGCAACCACTTTGACTACTTTAACCTTTTGGGGCTTCTAGATGACTCATGAGGGTTCTCCAACTTCACATGCCCATAAATATATAACCGTGAGGAGTTATGTGACGTTCCACATACCACTGGAAATGGCATGACATGTATTATCCATATATATTATTATTTCCTACAAATGTATCAAAACTCATACGATTATCCATCAAACAAACTTGGGTCCCTTACCGAAACCTTTGTTCTATCAGAATTTTCTACTGGACTTTCTTCAAGGGTTGACATCAATGAAAACCAATGCAATTAATCAACAATATCCCCTTTTGGCATTGATGGAAACACTCTGATGCAATACTAAATTCATATCATTGATGCTCCCCCTATGACCATCGCTCCCCCTAGAACCATGCCTTTGTGCTCTTTCTCTAAGCATTTACCTTTGCATCTGGTAAATATCTCCCCCATTGTCATCAATAGAAAAGGTATCTTTCCATCCGGGTCTGCTCTCCCTAACTAAATTTTCCTTAGGGATACTCCCCCTGACTGAACTCTTCCTGAAACTAATCCCCCAACCTAAACTATCCTCTTTATGGTGCCTCCTCATTTAAATCTAAGACATATACGATAAGCATTCAAAAGAATTCATTTTGGAGTAGAAATTACTCTGAGTCTCTAGTGAAAATACTCAAAGGCTTCCCTTGGAATCATTTTTGTAAAGATGTTTGCCACTTGTCTTTTGTTCCCACATATTCAACTCTGATATTCTTCTCTGCAACCTGTTCCCGTTGAAAGTGATACTTTATTGGAATGTGCTTCATCTTGGAGTGCATCAACGGGCTCTTTGAGATATTGATGGTTCTTGTATTAACACAATATATTGGAATGGGCTCATCATACTAAACTTGTATATCTATCAAAGTTTGTTTCATCCATAGAACTTGAGTACAATATCCTGCTTCTGCAATATACTGTGGTTCAACTGTAGATAAAGATATTCATGATTATTTTTTGCTTAGCCAAGATATTAAACACTCACCCAAGTAGAACGTTGCTCCACTGGTGCTTCGTGGATCATCAATGCAACCTACCCAATCTGCATCTATGTAGGAAATAAGTGATAGATCCTTTCCTTTTGGATACCATAATCCAAACTCGTATGTTCCTTTGAGATATATGAAAATTCTCGTCACTAATAATACATGTGATTCCTTTGGTCCTGGTTGAAATCATGCCACCTGTCCAAATTCTTGCATTACATATGGTTTGGATGTTGTCACATATAGTAAGATTCCAATCATTGACCTGTATTGACTCTGGTCCGTAGAATTTGAATCATCATCTTTGCTCAATTTGCAACTGGTTTTCATAGGATTGGTAATTGGTTTGCAATATTCCATTCCGAACCTATTTAGCATTTCTATGATATACTTATTTTGAGAAATAAAAATTCCTTGGTTGTTTTGACGTATCTGAAGACCCAGAAATAAGGATAGTTCTCCAAGTAATGAAATTTCAAATTCATTATGCATATCCTTTACAAATTTCTGGCTTAACCTATCATCAATATTGTTCGCATTGAAAGTCACCCTCAGACTGCAAGAGGATAAGCCCAATACCCATAAAAATGTAAATGTATTAAAATGGTTTGAGTAGGTGGATCAAAAAGACTTTAAAGAAAGGAAACGACAACATATATCACCACAGATTAGTGATGGACCATTGGGTTATGGATCCATAACAATATTCTCATTGAAGGAATTTAAGCTCCCTATCAGACAAAATATTTTCTTAATGATGAAAAGAAGGATAAGAGAATAACATAAAGATGAATACTAGCTAAGGAAAGATCCTCCTTGCAAAGAGAATAGATGTGTCTGAATAATAAACAATGAAACATGGGAAAGATGACATCAAATCCTATACCACCTCAGGAATCCATAGATCAAAGATGCTACATCCAAACAAGAAGAAAAAAAACAAGCCTCTGAGTGATAAATGATGAAATATGGGCAAGATGACAGCAAATCCTCTACCGCCTTAGGAATCCATAAATCAAAGATGCTACATCCAGACAAGAAGAAAAATAAAAAGTGTCTGAGTGATAAACGATGAAACATGGGCAAGATGAAAACATATTCTCTACCACCTCAAGAATCCATAAATCAAATATTCTACATCTAAACACGAAGAAAAACAGAATTGAAACATAGAAGACAGTCTGATGAAACAACTCATATGAATCTTGAATAGCAATACAATTTATAGGTGCATCCCTCTCCGGCTTACAAACTGAAATATACAATCATGAACATTTCTCAAAACTTCCTCCAATCTTGGGCTAAACCCCCCTCCTCCTCTACATATCATTCATCTGATGTATTTATAGTCAAAACAATATACATGTCTTTCTACTTGGGCAATTTTTCTCCAATGTTGTGTGCCTTCTCTTGTATGTCATGTTCCTTTCGTCAGAAGGAAAATCTTGTCAATATGGGCCTGTAGGAAAAACTTCCCTCTGTGGTGCCTCGAGCTGAGAGTCTTCTGTCTCCATGGTCATACCCTCCATACTTTCTAATTACTGAGTGAGTCGAGGTTTCAACCACCAGTCATTTGTTTTATTAAATGAATCCTCGGGATTAGGAAGAGGTTTAACACCTACGGGGATACCACGTGTTGCTCTTGGATTTGACGTTATATAAGAACGTGATTGCGGAGCCGTCAAAGGTGGTTTGGATCCACAATGCTTTTGAGCCCACAATTCACCACCTTCCACCATGTAGCCCTTTATCCATACCATGGTTTCAATTGTGGGACCACTCAAGAATTTTATCATTTGAGCATGTTCGTTCCCCACAATGAAGTGCATTCATCGATCTGGTCATGATCTACAATCACAACAGCCCTTCTTTTGCTGCCACATGCCACTCTTGGATGGAACTTGTTTTCTTCTACAAAGATCAATGGTTCACAATTACTTCGGGAGTTTGGGCTTCAAGACTTTTCAATGCACGCCTCTTACAATCCTCTGTAGCGTCATATCTCTGAAGTGAGAGATCTACCTCCACATTTTCTTTTGTTTTGGATGGCCGAGATTCAATTCGGGAGTTCGGGCTTAAGGATTTTTCAATGCACAACTCTTACAATCCTATGGAGTGTCATATATACGAAGTGAGAGATCTGCCTCCACATGTCCTCTTGTTTTGGTCAGCCGAGATTCACTTCTAGAGTTCGATTTTCGAGAGATTTATTTTGCTTTCTCATGTAATCCTTCGAAGTGATGAATTTCTAAAGTGTGAGATCTGCTAATGTGTTTCCTTAGCCTTTAATGGCTCAGATTTACTTTGGGACTTCTGGACGTTTTGATGGAAATCTCCCGAAGTAAATTTCTCCTGGTTAATGTGGAAGGCTCTCGTTACTTCAGGACTTCGAGACTCTGAGGCTTCTATCTAGTCATTACTCCTTGCGTGACTTTTAAATTCCATCTTTCTGAGAGCCACTAATATGAACTGCACATAGGATATCCACCGTTGAAAATCGAACCTTCTTGTTTTCTTGTATTTCAAGCTCGAAATGGACTGCTCTGAAAGCTGTATTTTGCTCATGGATTTTCCCTGCGCATACAACATACTTCACCAGCCTCACTTTATCAAACAGAAGAGGAAAAACTTATAGGACAGTATGCAGAAAAGAGAGAAACTCGACTGAGGTGTAGACATAGGTTTTAACAATAACTATACATGACCCATGACAAGTTTATGTGCTAACATTGGATCTACAATGGATGACATGCTCCCTATGAGCTACCAAGATCAAGAAGCTTCAGTGTCTTATCCTAGGGCTATGGGGTCACTTATTTAAAAACTAAAAGCAAACTGAAAATTGAAAACCTCACACACAAGCTAATTTATATACAAGACCCTACTCTAACTAACTTTACAATGCTCAGATGAATTCAAACTTCCATGATATCCACCCAAATAGTTTGTTAACATAATTCATCTTTTTATTGCAAATTATCCATAAAAGGTAAGGGGAGTATGAAAACAGAATGAAAACATGTTTTGGAACACTGAAAATCCTTCCAAGTGATGATAAGATGAATAATTTTGCAGGCTCCAATGCTTTTGGAAATTTCAACTCCATATATAACCCCACAGGGTCGCAAAATTTATAATAAGGCATGCTAAACATCTAAAATGTTACGTCCTTTACTTCATCATGGCTCACATGTTGTTTGATGTTCTCAACATGTACAGGTGGACAAAGGATTGATGCAGGTTTGCTAATCCTAGGTGATATCTACTCATTTATAAGTGTTGAACATGAGATAAGTTGCACATTTAGCTCTTCCTTTTCTCCTCCATGGCCCTCCCAAGGATCATATTCATAATTATCATATATAGTAACCATGATATGAGGTTCCAAAGAAGCCATGGAAAAACTCTTCTCCTATTCATCTTCATTGGGATATTCATCAAAAATTGGTTGTTCTTGGTCAGTATTTGAAATAACCTCTTCATCATAAGAAGGGCTACCAAAAACATTTGTTCCAAGAAAAAAAATATCCTCTGCATTTTCTTTGTAAGAACAGTAAACAAAATCTTCCTTCAATTCTGAAAAGATAGGAAAAAATAGAGAGGAATCTTCCCTAGTTTTTTAAGCTAACTGATCATTTATCTCAACTTCATAGTGGGGAGAAATATCTATTGATGTATACACTTTCTCTTTGACATGTGAATATTCAAAAGAGACATGTTGATCTTCATAGACATTTAAAACAATAGATACATCTGATATGATGCCAAATGCTTCTATGTTATTTCTATCATAATGAATATCATTCAACACCTCTTGATCTTCATGGAAAAATCTTTCTTCCACAATAAATACTTCATCACAAATCTAGTTTTCATGACTAGCAAAATCTTTATGAAGCAAAGAAAACTCATCAAAACAATTTTCATAAAGGTACTCAGCTGAAAAATACTCTTTACAAAATGAATTGAAAGATGTATGAAAACCTGTCAAAGAGTTGATGCTTGCAATGGGAAGAGATCGACACCAATCACGAGCAATCCCTTCTAATGAATACCTGAAAAGATTAATCTAAACATATTCATGCACGATATGAGGTTGATGAATAAAATCATGAAAATCCAATAAATGTTGAGCTGGTAGCTCCCACTCTTCTCCTCGAAATTTAGGAAGGATATTTTCCCATTCATCTCTACTACACACTGGATTAGGGAAATGAACTATCTTTGAAAAATCATAGAAAGCATACCTCTGAGCTAAACTCTTTTCCATTTCAAACCAGTGGAGTTTCCAATATATTTTCGAACAATGGAGTCGCCATGGTGAAATATGACCAGTCAGAACAATGTGTCCAACTTCAGTTCACCATCTAAAACTAGATCTTTTCATTGTCATTCTCCTAGGTAATATATCTTAACTTTTGTCCCCAAGAAAAAAAACATTAATGTTAGCACTGAGAGTCACCCTCAGACTCCAAGAGGATAAGCCCAGTTCCCATCAAAATGTAAATGTATTGAAATTGTTTGAGTAGGTGGATCAACAAGACTTTAAAGAAAGGAAAAGACAACATATATCACAGATCAGTGATGAACCATTCGGCTATGAAGCCATAACAGTCTGCTCATTGAAGGCATTTAATCTCCCTATCATACAAAAAATTTTCTTAATGATTAGGAAGTGGATAAGATAATAACATAAAGATGAATACTCGCTAAGAAAGGATCCTCCCTGCAAAGAGAATAGATGTGTCTGAATAATAAGCAAAGAAACATGGGAAATATGACAACAGATCCTCTACCACCTCAAGAATCCATAGATCAAAGATGATACATATAGACAAGAAGAAAAAAAACAAGCGTCTGAGTGATAGACGATGAAATATGGGAAATATGACAACAAATCCTCTACCGCCTCAGGAATCCATAAATCAAAGATGCTACATCCAGACAAGAAGAAAAACTTAAAGTGTCTGAGTGATAAATGATGAAACATAGGTAACATGACAACAGATCATCTACCACCTCAGGAATCCATAAATCAATGATGCTACATCCAGACAAGAAGAAAAACATAATTGAAACATAGAAGACTGTCCGATGAAACAACTCATATGAATCTTCAATAAAAATACAATTTACAGTGACATGCTCCTCCATCTTACAAACATAAATATACAATCATAAACATTTCTCAAAACTTCCTTCGGTCTTAGGCTGAACACCCCTCCTCCTCTACATATCATTCATATGATGTATTTATTGTCAAAACAATAAACATGTCTTGTTGCTTGGGCGCTTCTTCTCTAGTGTCGTGTGTCTTCTCTTGTCTATCATGTTGCTTCCGTCAGAAGGAAACTCTGGTCAGTATGGGCATGCAAGAAAAACTACCCTCCATGGTACCTCATGCTAACAGTATTCTGTCTCCATGGTCATACCCTCCATGCTTTCTAATTACTGAGTGAGTCAAGGTTTCAACCATCAGTCCTTTCTTTTCTTAATTGAATCCTCGGTATCGGGAAGAGGTTTAACCCATAGGAGGCTACCACATGCTTCTCTTGGATTTGACATTATATAATCATGTGATTGTGGGCCCGTCAAAGGAATTTTGGATCCACACTGATTTTGAGCCCACAATTCACCACCTTCCACCACGTAGAACATTCGCCATACCATGGTTTCAATTGCAGGATTGCTCAAGAAGTTTATCATTCGAGCATGTTTCTTCCCCCTAATGAAGCATTTCCATCGATCTGGTCGTGATCTATGATCTGGGCATCCTTTATTTTTCTTCCACGTACCTCTCTTGGATGGACCCTATTTCCTTCTACAAAGATCAATGGTTCACAATTACTTTGGGAGTTAGGGCTTCAGGACTTTTCAATGCACGACTTGTACAATCCTCTAGAGCGTTGTATCTCTAAAGTGATAGATCTTCCTCCATGTGTCCTTTTTTTTTGACGATCGAGATTCACTTTGGGAGTTAGGGCTTCGGGAATTTCAAATGCACAACTCTTACAATCCTCTAGAGTGTTGTATCTCTGAAGTGAGAGATATTCCTCCATGTGTCCTCCTGTTTTGGTCGTCCGAGATTCACTTCGGGAGTTTGGGCTTTAGGAGATTTCTTCTTCTTGCTCACGTAATCTTCCAAAGTGCTAAATTTATGAAGTGTTATATCTGTCAACGCGTTTCCTGTTGGCACAGAGGTAGACCCAGGGTTCAACACTACAACAACAAACCAACAAAACCCTAACTACCGACCCTTTTGGAAACACCTATGAAGTAGATGAAGTCTCACTCGAGGTAGAGGCAGGGGTAGTTGCATGACTCAAGTGTCTTCAACCTTAGCTGGGACACAGTTCTGTGATTCTAAAACTTAATAGAGCACTTAGCAGTTAACGTTCATCAATATCCATTTCTTAGTTTACAGTGCAGTTAAACCCTAATTACATAGCAATAGATATACTATATTCAAGCACTAAGAAAATCCACATAGACCAGATCTAGTATTCATTCATAATATTAAGAACAGAGCATTAACATATATATCTACCATTCATCTATATCAAATCACTAAGAAAGATAACATATAATCACATCAACACATTGCACAAAGAAGAGCAACACAACATATACGTGGTTCACCCCCACCCTAGGGCTATGTCCACCAACTCTTTGTCTTCTTTATTATCTTCGACCAAGCTTCTTATAGGCACATAGCATTCAAATTCCACTCCACAGAAGACAAGAGATATGTGCACACTTCGCTAGATCCTCCTTCTTATCACTAGGGTATAGCACCAAGCCTTCACATAGTCTCTTACAGTTACTTCCACTATCCTTGCAAGCCTCACATAGTATGCACAAAGCACTCACAACTCTTGATCACATAGATCCAACTGTAGCACTTAGCCATTCATTTATCACTTAGCACCCTTGGATCTTTCTTACATCACCTATCTATCTATTTATACATACAAAATACGCCTAATCATGGGTAAACCTATGGTCTGACATCCCATACCCATTACATAATCCTGAATCCCAAAAAGGGCCCTAAAAGGGGTCGAGATCCCGTGATATCCACTTCAGCTTGCGCTCCACCTTCGACAGCCTATCGAAGTCCCAAAAGTAGGTCAAACATGACGAAGGCTCCTCAAAACTTGGTCAAGGGCCAATAGGCCCCCAACACTCACCTGTGACTCATCCTGAGTCACTCTGATCTGGCTAGTTCTGCTTCAAATTCTCGAGCTTGGATTGAGATGCTTTGACCTGTTGTTGTGCCATGGACTCCTATTCATCGAACTCTTGTATGACTTCTTCATTGATAGGTCCTTCTAGGTGTTGTTAAGCTATAGTGATGACTTGCTCCAGTTCCTCTCCTCGTCCTTCGATCTCTATGAACAGTTGGTAAGCCTTATCTTGTACAGGTTGGAGCCTCTGATTCACTTCCATGACTTTTCTCTAGATAGTGTGGACCTGTTGTTGGGCAGTGCACTACTCCTGGGATCACTTCATTCTTTCCACATCAGACAGGGGCTTCATCTGCGACTTTATTGTCTCTGCTTGATACTTCACCTCTTGGAGCTGCAACTCCAGTGCCTTCAGTTATGGATTCTCAGTGAGTTTCTCATAGGTCTAGTCACTGTGGTCAGTGAGTTTCTTACATTCCATGGTGAGGGATTTGATTTTCTCAACTGTTCTTCGAGAAGTTGCTTCTCTTTGATCCCTTAGATCATGCAGGGTGTTCAGCACTGTGCAGATCTCTAAGTCTATTATTCGTTGTTGTAGCTACTAGATAACTTTTGCAAGTTGTTCTACTTGATGCGTGACTTGATCTTCTTCTTGTGGCTCTAAGCCTATCACAGAACGGAGTGATCTGTTGATTGCTTCCTTCACTTCAAGTTACTCTGTGAGAAAATGTTATTTTTCTTGTTGTATCTATACTTTCTCTTCTTCAAAAGTTTCCTGGAGAGAAACCTTCTCCTATTCTGCAACTCTGCATTTTTTCTATGATTACTCCTTGCACTTGCTTCAAGGCCTTGGTGGCTTGTTCTATTTCTTCTTGAGTACGTCGAAGGCGAGCTTCGACTGCATCAACTAGTTGGTGGATTTGGGCTGGCGCATATCCAAAATATGGTTCTCTTGATGGCAGGGGTGTAGTGGAGACTGTGCGACTGGACTAAAGGGCCTACTATACCCCTCGGAGTTTGACCTCAATTCTATCGTACATTTCCTCCTACTTGGCTTCTTGTTTCTCTGTGATTTATAGCGAAGCTTCATTTAGAGCTGCGATGATGAAATCAAAATCATCAGCAATAAGCAGAGTATTCATATTGTGATCCATGTGGATATCAGTGGCCACCCACCTCTTCCAACTGGCTCAACTCATATTTCCGACAATTTTGGCAATTTACTATTTTTAGCAATTTTAACTTTTGGGGCCATTTTGAGGGCCTAAATGAAGGTTTTTAGGGATAGAGATTATCAATGATAGACAAAGGCATGATTGATCCCCCAAAATTAATCTCCTCAACAATACCTTTCAAAGAGGCTATCATATGCCTAAAACAAAGATCGTACGCAAAAGTTACGACCCTGGGAAGTTGATGTACTAACTTACCCAAATGGGGCCCACATGACTTTTGGTGCTTAATCTCCTAGGGTTAGGTTTTCGTATGTCTAGGGTTTTTGGAATTCATGTTTATTGTAAAAATTCCTTCAGAGCCTCATTGTAATCATATTATTACGAATGAGCAAAGTCATCACATCTCTTCTCAGAGATAAGCCGCCACCATTCTAGCAAGCTTGTTTCCGCTGCATTTTACAGTTTCAGCTTATTTCCTTATTGAATAGAAAACCAATTTTATTGTATCTCTGTTATTTTGTGTTAAGAACCTGTTAATAATCTATATTCATTTCATTCTTCTCATAAATTCTAGATCAGTGGTATTAGAAAGGTCTCCTCATTATCGTCTTAGTGTGTGTCCCCAACGAGGTCGAAGTACAAAGAGTTGGGTTTCAAGCTTGTTTCTCTTGCGGACAAAATCTCTCACACACCAAAGCGACCTTGTTGGCATATTTTATAGGCAGCGTATTATTTTCATTGATGGCAAGTAAAACAATGACGATACATAAAGATTGGATACATAAAGACTATTGCTCTTCATAGTTAATCTATCAGTGACGATTCAGTAAGCAGAACTGAATCATGACTCTTGGACGGTTGGCGATTCAGTTGTTGATGCGTTTTCTTAGAGGTTCATAGTGTAATTGATAGAAACGACTGATGGTTTCTACAGGAGGACTCGAAGAGACTTCAGGGTGATCACCAGAGAAGATGAAGAGTCTCGAGGCATATTCCAGTGGCATGAATACTGTTCATAGAGGCTATTGATAGAGGCAAGACCGTTGGAGCCTGGAACTGCAATAGAGGGAATGAGATCAACTTTGACAGAGAAGACAAAGAGTCTCGACTGCTAGAGAGGTTAAGGAATCTTGGCATAACACCCAGTGATGATGGACACATGGGTTTAACCGCCAGAGAAGCTAAAGAGTTGTAATGATGATCAGGCAGAGAACTTGACATGGGGAGAGCATGCAGAAATATTGTTAATAGAGGATGCAGAAGATGCATAGAGAGAATAAAAATGCAGAACAGAGAAGAGATTGGGTGCTGTTGAGAGTAATTTAGGTGTGTAGAAGGAGGCAGAGTGCAGCAGCTGAAATGAACAGAAGATGAATGGTGCATAGAAGGGACATGGCACACAGAGAATAAAAGGTAGAAGAACATAAATCGTAAGGGAGGTGTGCAGGAAGACACTGATGTAGGTAGAGCAGAGTAGTGTAGCAAAACAATGATGAGACCGGTAAGCCATTGATAAATATTGTATCACTGTGATAATTTTATATATAGAAAACTTAATATCTCAAGGTGGTAGGGAGATGCTAGGGAGGATTTTTGTCCTCAGAGGCTCAAGTGGGTGCTTGAACATAGGGAGTTGTAGCTTCCATTTGGTTGTAGCCAGAGAAACCAAGGTGGCAGGGTGGTGCAAGGGAGAAATGTTGTTCTTTGTTATACAGGTTGGTGCCTGTGTGAATGGAAGTTGGTGCTTCCATCCAGTTGGTGTTGGAACACTTAGGGAGTTGTTTATTCCTTCTAGTGGGTGCTAGAGAAACCAAGGAGTTAGTGCTTCCTTCTAGTGGGTGCTAGAGAAACCAAGGAGTTGGTGCTTCCTTCTAGTAGGTGCTAGAGAAAATAGAGAGTTGGTGCTCTTAGCAAGTTGGAGCTTGTAAAACAGAGGTTGTAGCCTCACAATGAGTTGGAGCTCATATGTATGATAATGTATAGAATGTAAATATTACTTATCATACCAAGAAGAATAGGCTTTTACCATTTACGAGTTTCCTCAAGAAATATCTGTCTCTTTATATTTCATATGTGTGACTGATGCCGAATGTTCTATTACTTGCCTCCCTGCATTATTGTGATTGTCATTAAGTTCTCTGCAAAGAGTTTAAAATATGCATAATTGTTTAAGCACGGTAACAACTGATTCACCCCCCCGTCTCAGTTGTCCAACAATTGGTATCAGAGCCGACCCATTTTATCTAAGGGTAGATCATAGAGCTTAAACATGTCAATCCATGAAGGAAATTCAACCAATAAGGCCCCTCTGTTCAATGGAACAAACTTCACCTTCTGGAAGGTTAGAATGAGAACATACCTAATGGCCTTAGGTATTGATGTTTGGGATGTAGTAGAGACTGGACACATAAAGCCTATTGTGCTAGATTCCAAGGATGATAATTTAGAATTTATCTTTAATGCTAAGGGAATGAATGCTATCTTGAATGGATTTGTAGAAGCTGAGTTTGTAAAGGTGATGCATCTTCAAACTGCCAAAGAAATGTGGGACAAACTCATTAGAAGTTATGAAGGTAATAAGCAGGTAAAAGATGCCAAGCTTCAAACCTACAGAGTACAGTTTGAAAAGCTACAGATGAGAGAAGATGAAACCATTAGGAAGTATTTTCTGAGAGTTGAATAACTAGTAAATACAATGAAAGCACTTGGTGAAATAATTGAGGAACCCTCTTTAGTTCAGAAAATTTTGAGATCTCTACCAGATAGGTTCAACCCAAAGGTCCCAGCTATAGAAGAACTTAATGATATAAAGGCTTTGGCTTTTGATCAACTTCTAGGAATGTTGACTACATATGAAATGAGGATAGTTACAGATAAACCCACCTCTAGAGAAGCATCATTTAAAGCAGATAAGAATGAAGATTTTGAGCCTGATGAAATTGAAGAAAAATTCGTGAGAAGACTAAAGAAAGGATCAGGCAAGTACCAAGGTAAGTTTCCTTTCAAATGTTTCAAATCTGGTAAGATAGGTCATTTTGCAAATAAATGTCCACACAAGAAACATGATTATAACTCTAAAGGTGAAAAGAAGTTCAAACCTAAGAGATTTGGCAGAAAGAAACGTTTATGTGTAAATGATGTTAACTCTTCAGAAGACACAGATAGTGACTCCTCACGTGAATATAAGGACAATGACTTCATGCTTATGCCCCAAGATGAATATGATAATTAAATCATAGGAAGTGAGGCTAATGAAGAAGAAGTTGTGGTTGATTTGGAAGGAGAACTAATTAGTGCACTGGAAGAAATTGACAGACTCAGAATTAAGAACAGAAAGAAAAAACAATTGCTGATACAGTTCGAGAAAGACAGTAAACAACCTAATGAAAACTTTGCCCTGCTAAAAGTGGAATTAGAAGAGGCAAAGAAAATCGAGGACATTCTAAAACAACAGTTATCAGAAAAGAAGGCAAGGTGTAAATCTCTGGAAGAAGAAGTAGTGAAAACTAGGAGAGAATTAGAGAAGTTTCAAGCCTTGTATCATCAGAATCTGTCAAGTATCATAGCCTCAGAAGGATTAGCCACCATTCTGAATTAGAAAAGGAATCCAAAGTTGAAAACAGGTTTGGGTTATGAAGAGGGATCAATTAGTGGTCATCCAACCAACAAATACTTCATCAAGTTTGTCAAATATACAACCAATGACAACAACAAACCTGCAGAAACAAAGGAAGAGAATCAGCCTCCCAGGAGGAGTAAAGAAAAAGGTGCCAGGAATGAATCTGTAGAACAAAGAAATAATGCACTCCCTGCTCAAGGAAATCATCATCATGGAAGAAATCGACCTGCTCAAAGAAGACAACCATTTTCCAGGTACCAAGGATTTTTCTATGGATATTGTTTTTTTTGTTCTAACTTTGGTCACAAAGTTGTAAACTATTCTTTAAAATTTATATATGAGCAAGCAATACATTCAAGGTATAGATATCTACCACAACAACAAATGAGACACCCAAGTAAAAAACCTCCACAGATTGCAAATCACTTGCTGGCTGGGAAAAGGAAACATGTTAAGCATAACAATCGTTTTGACTCTTTAATCAATGAACTAGAATGCTACATCTGTCATAACTATGGACATAAAGTTGTTGATTGTCGCTTAAAGAACTATAAATCAGATTTGAATTCCTTTGCTGAAAATGTCAAGGTTTGGAAGAAGAAAGAAAGTGATAAGTGTGGATTAGTGTTGTCAGCTCAAAGACAAAAGAACCCTTGGAATATAAATAGTAGATGTTCCAAGCACATGACTGGAGAAAAGGATAGGCTTCTGCTTATAAGCAAAATCAAAACAGGAAATGTGATCCTTCAAAATGATGAACTAGGTAAAAACAAGGATAAAGGGATGGTGAGTTTAAGTAATGGAAATGAAGATTCTCAGGATGATCTTCCTATATATGGGATGAAACATAATTTGCTCAATGTAAGTCAAATGTGTGACAGAGGATGTAAAGAGGTGGTCGTTTCCAAAGACTATAAGATAAAGTCTATAAACTCAGGACAAGTGGTGGCTAAAATCATAAGGACAAACAACAATGTTGATGTTGAATCCTCCCTTGCAAGTAAAGAAGAAGATTCAGATACAATAAAAGAATGTTTAGTTAGCATTTATCCCATGGAAGAAGTAGGAGAAGAATCATGTCATAAGATGGGAAAAAAAATTTTGAAGGTTGAGAAGTCAAACACCCAAATCAAGTTTTTGAATAGTTCCATGACCCTTGATAAAATCTTGGTTAGTCAGAGATCACCAAATGACAAATCTGGTATTGGACTCAACAAGGTAGAAATCAGTGCTCTGAAGAAACCTAATATAGGTCCTCCATTTTTAAAAAGGAAAAGCAGATGTGAGAATGTTTGTAGTGTTTTTCTCTTGTGATGTATATGGTCATAAAAGCCTTGGGTTGTAAGAATCATGGAAGAAAAATGAATTTGCAGTAATAGAAATTGATGAGAATCAATGGGCAGATCCAAGGGTTTTTTGAAAAGTACAAGCTACAATTACGTAGTGTTTCAGTAGGACAACAACATCTTCAGCAACAACATTTTGTTTTACAAAATGATATACATGACATCCTGTAGAGATAACAAGAGGAAAGACCTTGTCAGGGAAATATAACCTTTTAAGAACAAAGGGGCAAAGTAGTCAAAAGTAGAGAGAGAACAGTGACAGGGGGAGTCATCTAGTTATGACAAGAAAAGGTTGATGAAGGAGTCTCGGTAAGAGAGGTGAGCAATTTTGAGTATTCTACAGAGGATATAGCAGAGGATGAAGATGAACAGGTCCAAGAATCAAAATAAGAAGACTCTGGTTTAGATACAAATATTTTTCAGGCCTCAAATAAGAGAGTCCATCCTTTCAGGGGGAGTTTGTGTTGGTTTAATATCTGATACCTCCTAAAAATACTGCAAGAACTCAGGGGGCGCATGTGTTCTTTGACATTGATGTCAAAGGGGTAGAAAAGAGTCTGGGTGCCTTTGTTGCCATCAATGCCAAAGGGGGAGATTGTTGGCATGTTTTATAGGCAACGTATTCTTGTCATTGATGGCAGGTACAACAACGATGATGGCTTAAGTACAGGAAGAATGTGCCAGGCGGGCACCAGAAGTATTTTGGGAAGACGCAACAGAACAAGCTCGATAAGATCAGAAGAGATAGTGCAGAGTATGCATGTTTTTCATTGATGGAAATGATCATGACCAACAGTGTAGGAATAATGGCATGGCAATGGAAAGTTCAACAAGTGATCGTTGGATCCCATTCAGAAGCGTAAACTCCAGGAGTCAAGGAAGCAACTCACGGCAGAAAATCACGAAATGCAAAACCACAACTTAATCTCCATTTTGGAATTTCGGATAACGGGAGTTGGAGGTGTCAAGGAAACTCATGACAAGAATGATGAAATCATGAAATGTGAAACCATGACATTTCGGAGTTTTGAATACCGGGAGTTGGAGGAGTTAAGAGTCGAGACTCTTCATCATAGGAGTCCCGAGGTTGTAAAATGTGAAACGCCGAAATCCTGAAAGAGGCACATCAACAAAGACTCCATTTCAGAGTTTTGTAGACCAAGAAATCAAATATCAAAGGAACTTTAACCTTTGAAGTAGTGAACCCTGAAATCCCGAAATAGGCACATCAACAAAGACTCCATTTCGGAGTTTCGCAGATTGGGAAATCAAAGATCAAAGGAACTTTAACCTTTGAAGTAGTGAACCCCAAAATCCTGAAACAAGCACATCAACAAACCACGTCAGCAAACCACGTCAGCTAAAGACACGTGGCACAATCAGGCAATGACAAGTGTCAATCTGATTCAACATTTCAGGCACATGTTAGTCACAAATCAGAGTGACACGGGGCAGCTATTCGACATGTGTCAATCCACGTGTGATGTCAGCAGGTTTACGTCACATTGAAACTTTCTATTTCGGGGTTTACATAACAAACAGAAACTCCACCATCATGAAGCCTCGAACTCTGAAATGTTGAAAGGGACTATTGTGAGTCTCAAAAACCTGAAAGGCAAAACTCCGAAATCTCGTCAACCATCCATCTGAGTGGGTTATGTAAACCATCCGATCACTTTGGAGATTTTGTGATCATGAATTTTATCATGTTGGAGTCACGATGACTTGAAGGGAAAAACGTCGAAATCTCGTCAACCGTTCGATTAAGAAAATAAGGGATCAGATTATGAAGTCTTGTGGACCATTGATCTGGCTCCATTTCGGGAATTGCGACTTGGAGTGTCAAGACACTTCTTCACAGGAATGCCAAAATGCCGAAATGCCGAAATGCGAAAACACCTTTTGGTGTAGGTTGTGGTCACTGTCAGTGGTCATGTGAGAAGGAGGAGATAGCACCAAGTTAAGCTCCTTTTCGATGATCGTAACATGAAGAGTCGAGACTCTTCACCACAGGAATGCCGAAATGCCGAAATGCTGAAATGTGAAATGGTGAAATCAATGCGAGACCCTATGCTTGTAATCCAACGATGTTGGATACTTGAAAATATGATCGAAGGGATACTATTGCTCTTCACAGTTAATCGATCAATTATGATTTAGTTAGCATAACTAAATCATGACTCTTAGATCGTTTGAAATTTAGTTGTTGATGTGTTATCTTGGAGGTTCACAGTGTAACTGCTAGAAACGACTGATGGTTTCTGTAAGAGGACTCAAAGAGACATCAGGGTGATTGCCAGAGAAGATGAAGAGTCTGAACGTATCTTCCAGTGGCATGAAGGCTGTTCATAGAGGCTATTGACAGAGGCAAGACCATTGGATCCCAGAACTGCAACAGAGGGAATGAGCTCGACTCTGACAGAGAAGACAAGGAGTCTCGACTGCTGGAGAGGCTAAGGAATTTCTTCATAACACCCAGTAATGATGGACACATGGGTTTAACCACCATAGAAGCTGAAGAGTTGTAATGATGATTAGGTAGAGCAATCGACATGGGGAGAGAATGTAGAAGCATTGTGAATAGAGGATGTAGAAGATGCACAGAGAGAATAAAAACGCAGAACAGAGAAGAGATTGGGTGTTGTTGAGAGTGATTTAGGTGTGTAGAAGGAGGCAGAGTGCAGCAGCTAAAATGCACAGAAGAGGAATGGTGCATAGAAGGGACATGGTGCACAGATCATAAAAGTTAGAAGAACATAAATCATAAGGGAGGTGTGCAAGAAGACACTGATGCAGGTAGAGCAGAGTAGTGTAGCAAAATAGTGATGAGACCAGTAAGCCGTTGATAAATATTGTATCACTATGATAAATTTATATATATCAAACTTAATATCTCAGGGTGGTAGGGAGGTGCTAGGGAGTAATGTTGTCCTCAAAGGCTCAAGTGGGTGCTTGAACACAGGGAGTTTTAGCTTCCATCTGGTTGCAGCTAGAGAAACCAGGGTGGCAAGGTGGTGCAAGGGAGAACTGTTGTTCTCTATTATACAGGTTGGTGCCTGTGTGACTGGAAGTTAGTGCTTCCATCCAGTTGGTGCTGGAACACTTAGGGAGTTGTTTCTTCCTTCTAGTGGGTGCTACAGAAACCAGGGAGTTGGTGCTTCCTTCTAGTGGGTGCTAGAGAAACCAAGGAGTTTGTGCTTCCTTCTAGTAGGTGCTAGAAAAAACAGAGATTTGGTGCTCTCAGCAAGTTGCATCTTGCAAAATAGAGGTTGTAGCCTTACAATCAGTTGGAGATCATATGTATGATAATGTACAGAATGTAAAGATTACTTATCATACCAAGAAGAAGAGGTTTTTACCCTTTATGGGTTTCCTCATGAAATATCTGTCTCTGTATATTTCATATGTGTGACTGCTTTCAAATGTTCTATTACTTACCTCCCTGCATTATTGTGATTGTCATTAAGTTCTCTATAAAGAGTTTAAATTAAGCATAATTTTTTAAGCACGATAACAACTGATTCACCCCCCCCCCCTCTCAGTTCTCCAATAGACCTCTCATGGCAGGAGAAAGGAAATATGATGGGACAGGATATCCTTTCAAACTATTTATTAAGGAATCCCTCATGCAACAAAGGAACACAATGATGGATAGTTTCACGCAAATCCTTCAATGAATACCAACAAGTGACACATCTTCTTTGAGCGGAGGCACCACCCCCTTCAAGGTACAAATAAAATTTGATATTACTCTATTTTAAGTTCATATAGACGCAGATGCTGTAGACAAGTGGTTGAATCTACAAGAAGGGTATTTTTATGTCCATAACTTTTCGAATAGAGAAAAGATTACTTTTGCGCTCCTCAAAGTCGCTCCCCACGTCAAAGATTGGTGGGAAACTTTCTGTGAGCAAAAGGAAATAGAGGAACCCTCACTATTTAAACTCATGACCACCTAGGATTCCTTCAGAGATGTTATTAAGGAACAATACTACCCTATCAGAAGTTATGACGACTTGTATACCAAATGGACCACACTGCGGCAAGAAAGAGACCAAGCAGTGCCATATTTCACAAATATCTCTTATACCTTGTGCACCAAGATGGCTATCAAATATTCAGAGCGACATCTGGTGCTCAAGTATCATGGAGCTCTGCATAGATACATCTAGGCCGAAATGAAATTTTTGGACATCTCATCCTTGGGTGTGGCCTACCGATATTCCGTCAAAATCGAGCAGAAGCTCAAACAAAAGACACGACAATTTGGGCCTAGTAACCCCTCACAACAAAAGCCAGGAAAGGGTGGCCCCAGCCCATAGAACAAAGGATAGAGCAAAGATGGACAGTATCAGGACAACCATTCCAAGCTATAAGCAAAGAAGGACACCAAAAAGATAAAGAAAGATATCGGAAAGTGATGCGACTTCCATAACATCTCTTGGCATAACACTACTCACTGTCGCTCAAAGCAGTCACTGGCGGCCAAAGTGAAAGCCTCTAAATCAGATGTAGGTTCAGACTCTGAGGTAGAACCAGAAAGGGGAAGATAGATTATTGATGCAGAACCAAGTGCCACTATTTCTACCACCAAGCTCCAGCCTGGTGAACCAAATGAGCCAGAAGAAGGAGAACGCCTCTTCCATTCATAGATGTGGGTAAAAGGCACCCCACTGCACTTCATCATGGATAGTGGTAGCCAGAAGAACCTCATCTTAGCAGAGGTCCTCAAGTCGCTGGCCCTACCAACAACACCTCACCCATAACCCTACACCATTGGATGGCTCCACCAAGGAAGCAATCTCCACGTCAACCAACAGTGCTGATTGTCGTATGACATCAAGCCCTTCAAAGACAAGGTATTGTGTGATGTTTCTCCTCTCGAAGTTTGTGATGTTATTTTGGTCCAATCTTATTTATGGAAATGTCATGTTGTATATGAGTCTAGGCCTCGTAGTGTTATTATTACTTTGAACAAGAAATTGTACAGGATACCTGAGGTAGTCCCACCTAGTGCTATTTCCTTAATCTCCGCTAAGCAATGCAGGAAGGTCATCTCTCAGATGGGGAAGTTTGTCTTCTTCATGATTCTCTCTCAGAATAAGTAAAATATCATAGCCATATCCAGGGTCTCTGTGACCGACCTCTCCACACAGCAGAAGCAAGTAGATAAGGTCGAGGTAGAATACTTAGATATCTTCTCCTCACCTACCGGGGTACCTCTACACTGCCAGGTCAAGCACCCCATCGATTTGACCCCTGGTGCACTATTTCCCAATGGGCTAGTATATCGGTGCTCTCTTTTAAAGAATGAGGAGATCAAGCGATAGAAACAAGAATTGCTCCAAAAGGGGCACATCTGTCCCAATTCATCACCTTGCAGGAGCCCAATCGTGATGGTAAAGAAGAAAGATGGAACTTGTCGACTCTGCATTGATTATCGGGCTTTGAATAAAATCACAGTTAGAAACCAAGATCCGATTCCCCGAATCGACGACCTCCTTGATCAACTCACGGGGTTCAAATACTTCATTAACATTGATCTGAAGTTTGGCTACCACCAAGTCCCAATAGAACGGAAAAATGTATGGAAAACAATGTTCAAGTCAAAGGAAGGCCTTTTTGAATGGTTGGTCATGCCCTTTGGTTTGACAAATTCTCTAGCCACTTTAGTCAGGATGATGGACAATATCCTATGACCATTCACCAATATTTTTGTAGTGGTGTATCTGGATGACACTCTCATTTATAGCAAGACTTGGGCCCAACATTTGTAGCATATTTAATAGGTTCTGCACACCCTACAACAACACAAGCTATATGGAAACTTGGAAAAATGCTCCTTCATCCTAGACAAGGTCCATTACCTGGGCTACATAATTGATCAGCATGGCATACATGTGGATCCAGCCAAGATCCAAGTCATTCGTGATTGGCCAGCCCCCACCACACTCACTGAGCTTCGGAGCTTCTTGGGCCTTGCCAATTTCTACCGCAAGTTCGTGTTGGGATTATCCCATATTGCATGGGCCCTTAGCCAAATAACCAGGGGTGGTGGTAAGGAAAAATTTGCATAGGGCCGGTCCCAACAACAAGTGTCTGATGATTTGAAGTAGTACTTGTGCTCAGCCCTAGTACTTTCACTACCAAACCTGCAACAACCCTTTGAGATCGAGACATATGATTCAGACTATGCAGTGGGAGCCATTCTCACTCAGCATGGCCACCCCATGGCCTATCATAGTGAGACACTCTCATATGTTGTCTGTAAGTACCCTACTTACAACAAATAAATGCACTCCAGTGTCCAAGCCTGCCACCAATGGAGACATTACATTCTTGGGAAGTAGACAATCATCCACACTGATCATAATCCAATGTAGTTCATACAGACACTAGGAAAATTGTAGAATGATTGCCATCAAAAGTGTTCCACATACTTGCAGCAATTCCACCGCAACATCAAGTATAAAATAGGAAGCACCAATCATGTCATTGATTTCCTCAGCAGACCTCTAGTCGTGACACTCACAATGGTGCTAGACTCCTTTGGCCATAAGACCTCTAGATGGCCCCAACTCTATGAGACAAATTTGGACTTCGCTACCACCTACCGAATGTTGGGTGTAAACGCAGTTGTCAATAATTTCCATATTCAGGATGGGTTGTTGGATCGTCTGGGACATATATGTGTTCCATCAAGCAAGTGAGCGAAGATGATCTGGGAATCCCACTATAGTCGGGTGGCAGGACACTTTGGCATCAAAAGGATAGTGGCGATGCTACAAAAACATTTCTACTAGCCAAAAATTGGACAAGAGGTCAACAGGTATATTAGGTCCTGTATTGTCTACACTATTGCCAAAATGACCACTAAGAAACAAGGCCTGTACACCCCTCTTACTACTCCTGACAAGACATGGGAATCCATCTCAATGGACTACATGTTGGGCCTCCCACCCACCAAGTGGGGAAATGACTATGTTTTTATGGTTGTTGATCACTTTTCTAAGATGGCGATTTTGATTGCCTGCAAGAACATCACAGCAGATTCCACTTCCAATCTCTTATTTGAATGAATCTGGGTACATTTTGGAATCCCACAAACCATTGTATCAAATCAGGATAGTCGATTTCTCAGCACATTTCGGTCGAGCCTCTGGTCACTGTCGGACACCAAGCTCACCAAATCCATGGCCTTTCACCCCCAAACAGATGGTCAAACCGAGGTCGTCAATCGAATGATTGTGCATATCCTTCACATTTATAATTCAAAGCACCCTCACACATGGGATGGGAGCCCTCCCTATTTCCAACATAGCTACAATCGAGCCCTGCATAGCTCAACCAACCACATCCCCTTTCAGGTGGGGCTGGGATTCCAAACATTGGTTCCCATAGATGTTTCACTTCCCCTTGCAGTCACCTGGACCAACTCATATCCTGCTCCAACTGAAGCTGACAAATCCACCTGGTTCATTGAGAAGATCCAACACATCTGCCAACAGGTTCAAGATATCCTATAGAAGTCCAATGACAAGTACAAGCAACGCCATGATTAACATTGGGTGCCACATAAGTTTCAGGTGGGCGGAAAATTTTGGTTGCACTTGCAGAAAGAACGCCTTAAAGGACCCCATAAGAATCTTTTCCCACTCTGTTATGCTATGTACACCATCACCAAGGTCGTGGGGGATAATTCTTTTGAGATCAACGTTCCTCCTTTCCTTGGCCTGCACCTAGTGTTCAATGTGGATCTCCTTTGTTCTTATTTCCCACAATTATTGGACACCTTAGATGTAGTAGAGAAGCTGACACCAACAGATCTCAACCCTGACTTCATACAATATTCATTCAAATATCAGATTGTGGACACACAAATCAAGGGCACTAGACAACAAAGGATCCATCTTTATCGAGTCGTCAAATCAAGGCATCTCCTTCACCAAGGCAAGTGGCTCAACCGGGGCTAAATTCAACAGAAATTTCCTCATCTGATGGGGGAACTCAATGCAATGTAGACCATTTCTTTCTAAGGAGGCAGGATTGATCCAGGTGGATATTGGTGGCCACCCACCTCTTCTAGCAATTTTGGCTATTTACTATTTTTAGCAGTTTTAACTTATGGGGCCATTTTGAGGGCCTAAATGAAGTTTTTTTGGGATCGAGCTTCTCAATGATATCCAAAGGCATGACTAAGCCCCCAAAATGAATCTCCTCAATGATACCTTTCCAACGGGCTATCATACGCCTAAAACAAAGATTGTATGCAAAATGTACGACACCAGGAGGTTGATGTACTAACTTACCCAAACGGGGCCCACGTGACTTTTGGCGCTTCATCTCCCAGGGTTAGGTTTTTGGATGTTTAGGGTTTTTGGAATTCATTTTTATTGTAAAAATACCTTCAGAGACTCATTTTAATTATCTTCTTGCGAATGAGCACAGTCATCACATCTCTTCTGAAAGATAAGCTACCACCATTCTAGTAAGCTTGTTTCCGCTGCATTTTACAGTTTCAGCTTATTTCCTTATTAAATAGAAAACCAGTTTTACTGTATCTCTATTATTATTTGTTAAGAACCTATTAATAATCTGTAGTCATTTCATTCTGCTCATAAAATATGGATCATCTTGGTCACAGTGGATTTCGATTTCTTCTGGGAAGAAGGTTTTAGGGAAGAAACATTCCTCTTCTTCAGGGGATCAACCTCGTCTCTGGGTGATGTTACTTAGCCTAGATTATGTTCATCTCCCTTGTCATTTATTTCTTGTACTTCATCATCAACCCCTCGGTTAGGTGATACTGAAGCAGTATTTCCTGAGGCGTTGCTTAAATCTTGGACCTCTTCAGTCTTCCTTGTTTTGCTGGGCCCGAGTGTATCCTGTTCTTTATGTGTGGTATCTAGGCTGTTAGGGTAAAACACTTCTATAGGGTCTGTGGGAATAAGGAGGTCTATGGACCAGTCCTTAGTGATCTCCTCCAGTTCCTCTTCCGTGAGTTTGTAGTATGACTAAAGATGCTCCTTCTGTTCATGAGCTCGTGCTATTATGTAGATGAAGTGTTGATCTGCGCAGAACTTCATCAGGGGTCAGAACCTTTGTAGGGTGTTCGGAGTCAAGTGAGGTTCAAATTCGATGGCTCTCTTTGACTGAAGGTAATATGTATGAAAAACAACATTTGAATTCCATTGTTTGTTCATATCACTTGAGTACCAAAGTGTAGTGAACTTTGCACCTAGCGACTCGAATGGTTCAATATTTGGGAAGGTAACACCTTCTGGCATCTCCTAGGAAATAAAGGTGATGAGGATCAAGAGCCAGCTAAAGTGAAACTCATATCCTTGATCTTGTTCTTCGTGACAGTCTAGTTCCAGTTGATTAACTAGATACTTTGCCCAGTTCATCTATAGGCCTTCCAAGCACTTCCCTACAAGGTCAATGACAAAGCCTCTGACCTGCGTAGGTTTGTTCTTCCTTACTAACTTTTCAGCTACTAGCTGGCAAGCTAGGCACACAGTGCCATTTTGGATGGAGGCTACCTTGTAGCCTCATGTCCCCTTTTCAACATTGTCATATGTATATTTGATCTTCTGTGCTAATGCACTATCTATAGCTTTTCCTGGATAGAACTCTTGCAAATCGAGTCCTTGCATACTTAAACTAGTGATCCTATTGATCATCATCGGATTGAATGTAATACGATAGTCTATCCATAAGTAAACACCATGGTAACATGAGAGTAATAGATTGACACAAGCGTTCACTTCCTGGTGCCTTCCGAAGTGTGGGATCACTTCTTGGTGCCTTTCGAAGTGTGGGATCACTTCCTGGTGCCTTCCGAAGTGTGGGATCTTCATTACATTAAGCAGGGTGGACTACGTGAGGTTCATCATCCACGGCTGAGGGATTATATTTGAGTTCTTCCCCTTCATTCTAGTTAGGTATTTGTATGGGGCGAGCATGCTATATTTCTTGTGATCTCCAAGGTTGAATTCACTGAAATTCAATGATGCGATCTTGTCCTACTGGGAGCGAACTACGTGTATCCCCTTTGGGAGATACGCAGTAACCATGGAATACTCGAAATCCCTTGGAATTCTATCTCAACTCACCGCATTGACCACAGGCAGGATGTAATCAGGTAATATGGTCAGGATTAAATTCGCACTTTCTAGGTCATATCTTTGTTTGGTTCTCTTTTTCGCTAATGGTCAGGATGATCCGTCTCCGCGAGATGTCGATGGAGAGGCTTGCACTCCTCTCATCGATCAATCTTGAATACTTGCAGAAATTTCTCTTTCATACATTACTCTCTCATTCATTAGGTTAATGAAAACTTCATCAACAACTTTATCTGCAACGCTAAGCTTGTCCGACATGCATGCTCATGGTTTAATATCTCAGGTTCGAAGAGTAACTAGTCAATGCAATGGAACGGATGGTAAGAGCGCGATGATCACTGTGAGAAATAAACTAATCTATGGGCTCAGATTCATGGTTAGCAAAATTGTTCTTGTTGCATGGTGTGATGGGATAAATAGATAAATATCTCAGGTTCGAAGAGTAACTAGTCAATGCAATGGAACGGATGGTAAGAGCGCGATGATCACTGTGCGAAATAAACTAATCTATGGGCTCAGATTCATGGTTAGAAAAATTGTTCTTGTTGCATGGTGTGATGGGATAAATAGATAACAAGGAAATGGATCTCTTGAAATGGGTGAGAATCCTTCATGAACACAGTTCTGTCTGTTATGGTGTGGTCCCAACGGTCTGGAGGAAAACTTTCTGATCATAAATGCCTTTCTACCCATTCAGGTTGTCGGTCTAATGGTTATACTGTTCCCAATGGCTATATTGCATCATTGTGGCGAAGTGCCATGTGACGTTATTCTGATATCCCGACGAAGTTCCAATTTTGCAAATTTTCCTTCTGCGAAGTTCCCTCTGGAACTTTCTGTAACTTCCTAGTCTTAACTCTCTTCTTACTTAGTTTTTGGGCCTTCTTTCCAGTGAGCTTCGTCTCGGTATTCCTTTTTCCATTTTGATTCTTATCTTCTTTTGGCAGAGTAACTTCACGTTGTTGAGATTTTTTTCTATAAATCAAGGGTAGTACTTCATCTGTATCTATAATAGGTACTTCAATCTTCTGTAGGTCTTCTAGTGTTCTTCCCACTTTGACATCCAAGTCGTTGGTTTTAAATAGCTTCACTTGGTTTTGTTGTTTTTCAATCAAGTGTGTGATCCTCGTAGTCATTCTAATATCCATCGATCGAACCCAATTGTAAATGTAATACAAGTGTACTTAAGCTGGTGAGATGTTTTGACATCATTTTGCAATGCATTTCCCATGGCATAGTGAGCGCATGAACTGCATAGTAAAACGATGTAGTATGCACATTCCCGGATACCGCGCGTAGTAACTAAAGTGTGTGCAGTATGGAGGACAGTGAGACTCATGTATATGATATGTGTTATAGGCTGGTGAGCCAGTTATTATAAGCTAGGATGCTTATGTTTTGGTATTAGGCAAGAATGCCTTGATGTTAAAGGCCAATGTGCCTATTTTGTACATGTCTCATGATTAATATAAAATACATTGGTGCGTGCAAACTGACCACGATAAAATAGATGGGGGATTGAACTTCACCAGCTAGGGAAAGGGATGGCCAAAAGTCAAGGGAAAGGGATAAGCTAGAGAGCTTAATCTAAAAAGGGAATATTATATTAATATTTCCTAAAGCATAAAGTATGGATTACCTAGTTTAAACTTGCTTAGTAGGGTTTTCTCATTAGATAAGATTTTCTTGAGTAGATTAGACTTAGGTAGCTACCTTCATTAGTTATACTATACTCCTACCAACCCTTCTACCGTTGGCATATATTTTGCTACAACTCTAAGTTTACTTACCCTGGGTTGAAAATTTAATTGAGGGTTTTTAGTTTTTTTTTAGTGCATATAGAACACCCATCACATACCTAGATCCATACTTTAGAAACAAAAATGTCCACTAATCGTATCTTCAGCAGAGCACAAAGCTTCCAGATCTAGAATTTTTCACTATTCTTACCTTTATCAGAGCACATAGCTTGCAGATCTTACCTCTTTTCTTCAAATATGACCCTTCTTGGCACAGAGCTTCACAGATCAAGTAGAATATTGTGCACTAGAGTGATAGATCTACACACAAAGCTTTCACAATTTCAAGTCGGATCTTTGCACAAAGATTCTTCTTCATTAGTTCCCAACAATCACATTTTTAGGTCCTGGCAACAAAACCATTTGTTGGCACAGGGGCAGACCCAGGGTTCAATGCTACAACAACACACTAACAAAACCCTAACTACCAGCCCTTTCGGCAACACCTGCGAAGCAGATGAAGTCTCACCCGAGGTAAAGGCAGGGGTGGTTGTAGGACTCAAGTGTCTGCAACCTTAGCTGGGACATAGATTTGTGATTCTAACACTCAATAAAGAACTTAGCATTTAACGTTCATCAATATCCAGTTCTTAGTTTACAACGCAGCTAAACCCTAATTATAGAGTGCCAGATCTACTATATTCAAGCACTAAGCACATCCACATAGAACAGATCTAGTATTCATTCATACTATTAAGAATAGAGCATGAACATATCTATCTACCATTCATATATATCAAAGAACTAAGCAAGATAACATATAATCACATCAACACATTGCACAAAGTAGAGCAACACAGCATATACATGGTTCACCCCCACCTTGGGGTTACGTCCACCAACTCTTTGTCTTCTTTATTATCTTCAACCAAGATTCTTACAGGCACATAACATTCAAGTTCTACTCTACAGAAGACATGATATCTACGTGCACTCCACCAGATCCTTCTTCTTCTCTCTAAGGTATAGCACCAAGCCTTCACACAATCTCTTACAGTTACTTGCACTAGCCTTGCAAGCTTCACACAGTATGCACAAAGCACTTACAACTCTTTATCACACAGATCCAACTCTAGCACTTAGCCATTCATTTATCACTTAGCACCCTTGGATATTTATTAAATCACCTAACTATCTATTTATACATACAAAATAGGCCTAAGCATGGGTAAACCCATGGGCCGACATCCCATACCCATTACATAATCTTGAATCCCAAAAAGGGCCCTAAAAGGGGATGAGATCCCATGATCTCCGCTTCATCTTGCGCTCCACCTTCGACAGCCTGTTGAAGTCCCAAAAATAGGTCAAACATGACCAAGGCTCCTCAAAACTTGGTCAAGGGACAACATGTCATTAGCCTTCAATGGATCATATTTACTTTGAGACTTCAGGACTTTTGGACATTTGGATGGAAATCTCCCGAAGTAACTTTCTCTCGGTTGACGTGGAAGCCTATCATTACTTTGGGACTTCGAGACTATGGGGCTTCTGTCTAGTCATTAATCCTTGTGTGAATTTTAAATTTCGATTGTCTAAGAGCCGCTAATATGAACTGCACATGGGATATCTACCATTGAAAATCGAACTTGCTTGTTTTCTTGTATTTCAAGATCGAAATGGATTTCTTTGAAAGATGTATTTTTCTCATGGTTTTTCCCTATGCATACAACATACTTGATCGTCCTGACTTTATTAACCAGAAGAGGAAAAACTTATAGGAAGGTATGCAGAAAAGAGAGAGACTCAGTCAAGGTGTAGACACAGGTTTTAACAATAACTATACATGACCCATGACAACTTTATGTGCTAACAAGTACTTCCAAAAACAATATCATCAAAATAAATTTCAATTAATAAAATAATACCTCGAGTTACCTTGATGTAGAGGTTGTTGTCTTCACTTCTTTTCCATAGCTAGTAGGGAGTTTTGTCATTGTTTTTTCTGAGGATTACTCTGTTTTGAATGTGAATTGTTGTATGCACTATTCGTGCTCAAACAATATATGTCAATTTGGAATACATGCTCTCATCTATAGTCATATATCTTTCCAAACCTTCTAAGTGTTCTTAGGAATCCATCTCTGTCCATACTTTTCAAGACTCTGCTACATAACTATCCATAATTTTGATTCATATGTCATTGTACTATCATGAAGTACTACTACATGTGATTAATCTATCATATTGTACTTCTGCTAACTGAATGCATTGAATCTGTCTACTCAAACTCTGCAAGTTGCTCGAAGGATGGTTCTTTGGTCTATCACAACTATCGCATAGACTCCCCCTATATAATATTCATGTTACCTAGGAGTCTTTAAGCCAGATGGATCAGAACAATTCCTTCTCTGATGTGTATCCATCGTCATCTTCATTGGTAGATTAATCATCTCTCTGATATCTGACTTCTNTTTGTTTTTATATGTAGAATTTTCTTCATCTCATTTTATTTCCAATCTTGTGATTTTTGGGACTTGGTCTTTGTTCACTTGTTCTTCTTGTTTTCTTATCCATACTTTCTTATATCTAATATCAGTGTTCTCTTTCATGGAAGTATCGATCATGCTTCTACAGTCACTAGCTATATGTCCATAGTTATGAAATTTGTAAAATTCAATGTTACATGGGGCCACATAGGCATTTCTTTCTTGAACATTTTTATAATCTCCGCAATCTGCAACCTTATGTCCAAAATTAGTACAGTAAAAATAATGACCATAAAAGAAATTTCAATACTTGGGAGTGAATAATATTCTTTATGGTTTAGTCCTTCTAAATTTCTTCCTTGACTGGTCATGGTCATGATTGAAGATTATTTTTGGATTGAACATGGATGGTATTCTTGAAGATATATCTTCCATAGTTTTCTTATATTCTGGTTGACCATGATTCCTTCATTTGAGTACTTCTGCATAAGTCTTTCTATTTTCTTCATTCTTCTTTTCTAGCAACCTAGAGTGATTCTCTTCATTCTCTATAACTAATGTGGATTTTTCTGTCTCTTCAACATTCTTGTTGAGCTTGATGATTTAACTTCTCAGTGTGACAACTTCTTCTTGAACCTTCTCAACCTCTTCTTATTTCTTCATTATCTGATACTTCATGGCTTCTTCTTTTCTTTTCATTTATTCAAGATGAATTTTTACTCTGGTTATTTCTTCTTCAAGTCCTTTCTCTTCTTGACCAAACTCTTCCTCAAGCTATTTTAGATCATTATTTATTTCCTTAAGATGATCTATCAATATCTTCTCTCTCATTTTTTCTTCTTCCTTCTGTGTTGTTATGTTGGCTTCCAGATACTACTTTTGATATTCAAGATTTTCTTCAATCTTTATGGCTTCTTCTTGCTAAGTTGTTAAGTTCTCTATGACTTGTTGGGCTTATTAAAAATGTGAACACTTTCATTTTGTTTCATCTATTATTCCTTGAGTGACTTTCTTTCTTCTCTTAGCTCATCTAAAGCCTAATCAATTCTACTTCATAATTTTCTTTCTTTTCAATTAGTTTTTCTGTCTCATTTCCTTCATGGAATTTTATTTCAAGATGTCCGCATTTTTCACAATTAAATAAAAACAACATACATCTGGTGATTATGCACTCTTCATCTTCTAAATTAGTTTCACACGGTGAACATAATTCTTCTTGATCTGTATCTGCATCTTCTTTGGCATTTTCTGAATCTGTGATGGGTGAATAATATATGTCATATAACTTATCCGAAATTTCATTGGATGATGAACATTTACCAACCTTTTTTCTTACCAGATCAGGTAATCCTTCCCAGATGAAATCCATTTCCATTTTGATATTCTTCCTCAATTCCTTCTTGGCTGCAGTCTTTTCCCTTTTTGAACTATCATATCCTGTAACAATTGATAGCCAAATATAATACCCTTATTCCTGTAAAAAGACTTTCATCCTTCCACTCCATAACTCACACTTTAAACCATTCTGACCATTAAACAATGGTACTCCATTCGCAGAATAATCCATGATCTCCTTCCATTGGTTAAACTGTTTCCTAACAGAACTTGCTCTGATACCAATTGTTGGATTATTGAGAGGGATGTGAATCAGTAATAGGTAATTTAATCCTTTTTAACCATAAACTGCAAGTGTTATATGAATGTAGCATTATCATCCAATATTTACATAGTAAATAAACAATGAACAAATGAGAAATCATACACATACACATTACATCAGTATTTTTACGTGGAAACCCAAAGCGGGAGAAAACCACATAATGTTTTTTCTTATATGTATTTAAGAAATAAATTCATTGGAAGCACCAAATTCCTTTGTTTTCTAGTTGCAACTGGAAGGAGGATCCAACCCCCTAGTTTCTCAGGCTGCAACCTGAGGGAAGATCCAACTCCCCAATTCTTTGGCTACAAACAGAAGGAGGCTACAACCTGAGGGAAGCTCCAACTCCTCAATTCTCTGGCTACAACCAGAAGGAGGCTACAACCCCCTATCTTATCTAGCTACAACCACTTTTCCTTTCCCCGTCCAACCACCCTGACATAGAAGTAAAATGATGGAACCATTGTCACACTATCACTATGAGATACACTTCTGTAAACCTATATCAATCAACCTGTAACAACCTGTACCAATAACCTATGCCAAAATGTACCATAAATCAACCTATACGTCAACCTGTACCATAAATTAATGCATCAACCATGCACCAACCTGCACAAATAACCTATCACGATAACCTTTCCAAACAACCTATCTCATCAATCTTATCAACCAAATCATATCTACTCACCAAGATCAATCACCATGACAACTCTCAACCATATGCACAATATCACCAAGATGTGCATCAACCAAGCACAACACAACAACTCATAATCATCACCAAGATGTGCATAAACCAATAATAACACACCAACTCATAATCATCACCAAGATCAATGTGTGCTTCTAATAATATACCAAGACAAGTATGCTACATCATCCATAAACCATGTGTCAACAATACTACTATGTTAAGAACGAAATATCAATATAGAATAGAAAAACCTCAAAAAAAGTATTCAACACCTTGAAAAAGAGATAATTTTAGATATTAAGCCTCTTTGAAGGGGCAACCTCCTTTTACCCCACTTAAATGTTCAAGTACTAGATGATTCAAAATGAAAATGTCTCCTTGGTATATATAGGAGACTAGGAGGTATAATTACAACTAATGGCCTAAAGCCGACATAAATAAAATAACATTATTGATATAATATGCCCCAATTAAGGGGTAATGAGCCAGTATTAGGGATTAACATGCCCCTCCCCTTGAGACAAGTGTTGTCAGCAACGCTTGAGTAGCTATGGATGCTTCTGTATAAAAGACTCATCTTCCCAAGTGGAATCTTCAGTCGGTAGTTTCCTCCATTTAATGAGATACTCTGAAATGGATCTATTCCTCAGCTGGTGAATTCTTGTGTCGGTGATGGCTTCAGGCTCCAATATGATTTTTCCTTCCTCGTCAAGTTCTGGCAATATAGTTTGAACTAGGATCTTGTCGCCTATAACCTTCTTTAAGCATGAAACATGGAAAACTGGGTGTACTCGTGAAGATGTAGGCAACTCCAATTTGTATGCCATAGTACCAATCTCTTGCAACACCTTATAAGGGCCATAGTACTTTGGTGATAATTTATTATACTTCTTGGCTTGCTTGAGGGACATTTATTTGTATGGTTGTAGTCTTAAAAACACCCAATCCCCTACTTCAAAACTTCTTTCACTACGATGTTGATCTGCTTGTTGTTTTATGCGATTATGTGGCATGGTCAGGTTGTCCTTTAAGATTTGGAGAAATAGTTGTTGATTCTTGATGTGATCTTCCACTGCTTGAACCTTAGATTTTTTTTTTAGAGAAGAAGTGATGGAAGGAGGGTGGTATCCATAAAGTGCCATAAATGGTGTCATTTTTGTTGCAGTATGAAAGGAAGTGTTATACCACCATTCTACCAAGGGTAACCATTTAAACCATTGTGTTTGTTTATCAGAGACAAAGAAATGAAGGTAGTCTTCCAGACATTTGTTCACTATCTCGGTTTGTCCATCAGATTGAGGAAGATAGGATGAGCTATGAGCCAATTGAGTACCCAAACAAGAAAATAATTATGTCAAAAAATGTCCAGTG
>JASDQU010589208.1:0-10606 GCA_032191745.1 Picea mariana | reverse complement strand
ATAGCCATATTTTTACTTTCAACATTTCTTGCTACCTTAAATGCATTCTCCAATGATTTGGGTTCCCAAAGCCGAACCTTATGTTGAATGTTATCCTTTAAAGTTCATATGAATACATCAATCAAGTGCTCATATGGAATATCGGTTACCTTTATATTCAATCTTTGGAAGTTCTCAATGTGCTTGGTAACTGAACCCTTTTGCTTGAGATTTATCAATTGGATAAAGAAGGTATTTCTCCTTGTATCGTCATAGTGTGCTATCATTTATTCCGTGAAAATTGTCCAAGTGATTAGTGATTTGCGAGAACAAAGCCATCAATACCATAAAAATTGATTAGGTTCTAAATATAAAGAATCAATTCACACCTTTTTTGTATGTGGCACATTATGTAGATCAAAGAATTGCTCCATCTGAAGTATCCATGTGATTGGGTCCTTGCCATCAAACTTCCTCATATCGTTCTTAGGAACGTGGTTGGTCTTGAACCCAAAGTTGGAGTTTCTCCATTCTTGATTCACCTTCCTTGTGTCCTCATCATGAATTTCATGGGATGCATTTTCACTTTCAGGTGTCTTCTTTGTTACGAAATTTTTCAATACTTCCATGATCTCCTCTTTTAAACCATCCATCTTTGCCTCCAACTTAGCTTCCATCTCTTGTAGTTCATCTTTTTCTACTATCTTCTTTTGTAAATCATTTATGTCCCTACGAATTTCTTCACCTTCATCAAGAGTCCAAGTAGGATTGTATGGAGACTTATTTGGTGTAGAAGTTCCCTTTTTGGGTGGCATGTTGGCCAAGTATCACTTTTGAACCTTTATTTTGAGGTGATTCTGCTAGACAATCTTTCTTTTGTTCTATCTCCCAAGTTTCAGCCCTTTTGGGTATGAAACTTTATTTTATGTGCTTCTATGATATTTCTTCTTTGCAATGCCATAGTTCTGATCAAAATTGGATGTGCCAAGTGGAATTTACAGTAACTTCCCAACAACTTGCCAATTTTTGGCCTTTCCAGGAGATATCACTTGTATAGCGTGCCCCGCACAAAATAATTGATATACAATTCTGAAACTCATACCAGAAATACTACAGACTGTCCAAGATCCAATGAAACTAGTCCCACTCAATTTGGATACTCTAGGAAGAAGTTATGATTGTTTTACCTGGAACACCTTCTTGAGACTAGTCAATAGGACTAGTCAGATACCCTATATTACACAGGGTGTATCTACAAATTTAAGATGACCTAGAAGGTGAAATTTTTACCTCAAATATATTACTAAGTTTTGTGAAGAGCCTCTAGATTTCAGGGTCTGAAATGTTACAAAAAATGTTTTATAGTGAAAATTCCGCAATGACTCAGTTCAGGATGATTCCATAACCCTATCTTGGATAGGCTGCATCTCCGAAAGTGTAAGGCCTCGGGAGCTGAAATTTGAACCCAACGTACCTTGCTCTGTCTACTAAATATAATCCAAGACATTCCTTCTGAAATGTTGTATAAAACAATCTTTAGTGAAAATTCCAAGGTGTCTCAGATGTAGTAGAGAAACCCCAAGACCTTGAGCTCTGATATCATATGTTAAGAACCAAATATCAATATAGAATAGAAAAACCTCAGAAAAAGTACTCAATGCCTTGAAAAAGAGATAATTTTAGATAATAAGCCTCTTCAAGGGGGCAGCCTCCTTTTACCCCACTTAAATGTTCAAGTACCAGATGATTCAAAATGAAAATGTCTCCTTGGTATATATAGGAGACTAGGAGGTATAATTACAACTAATGGATTAAAGCCGACATAAATAAAATAAAATTACTAAGATAATATGCCCCAATTAAGGGGTAATGAGCCAATATTCGGGCTTAACATACTAACTAGCCACAAACCCTAATTTCCACGGAGTGTAACTCCAAAAATACAACGAACCACAAGATGGAATTTTTATCACAACTAATTGGATATGTTTCCTCAACGAAATCCCAATTTCACTGTCTGAATCATTCTAGAAAAAATGTTATTGCAAAAATGGTGAGATGCCCTATAAATAACATACCTTAGAAAGCATCATCAAAAGAATTTATCTTCCCTTGAATTTCGGCCTTCTTTACTTCACCTTCCCTCTGAAATTCGGCTTAGATATCCTTTGGTTACCTCAGTCACTTGTAAATATTCAATATTCTCAAGTGTGATTAAAAATGAGAGACACTTTCTGATGCAGGAGCATCGCCAGAAGAAAGCGAGCGCAGAGGCGGAAGACAACTGGGACAAGCGCCAACACATTTTTGCACATGTTAAAATGCTTTTGAAAGTTTAGATGTGTGGATATTAATGTAATAGTTAAGAGGAAGCGCACTTGTGTGTTGTAAACAGATCATGAGTGATTCGCTCTCATCTGTAGTAGGTAGAGGCATTTATGAGTAGTTAAAGAAAGTAGGTAGATTTGAATGCAAATTAGACATTTTAGAGCATAGGAGGGAAAACCGACTATAGACACCCTCATCTTTGTATTATTGTGACATTAACAATCAGAGATCAGGAAGCATAGAGAAGAAGAAGAGAGTTGTAGTAGAAAGTTGTAGAGAAGAACCCATGAACATAAGTTTGAATTAATGAAAAGAGCTTTGATTCAGAGTCATGGTCTTATGATGCTTTCTATGTATACATGTTGAATGGTGTGCTTATGGTTGTTTATTCTCTCTATTATGCATTTTCTTTAATATTGTGTGAATGTATGATTTCATGTTGAATGTTTGAAGTCCGAGAGAGAGAGCGAATGAGTTTCAATTGTTTCTTAACCTGAGTGAGAGAAGTTTCTGCAAGGAGTGCAGTGAAATCGTCCCCAAGGAGTGCGTTGATGGAGGTTCAGGGTTTATCTCTGAAAGCTCAGGAGAGATACCATTGTTCTCATTCCCGCAGAAGTGCAAGTGAGGCACCGAAGTTGTGCAAGGTGTGCGCAGGCTGGTTGAAAGTTTAGAACTTATCAACTAAAGAGTTAGTTGAAGGACTGATGTTGTAGGAGGGCGCATAGAGTCGAGATAATCAAATACTTAGAAGTATTTGAAGGGTTTCCACAAGGAGTGCACGCAGGAGTCTTTTTGAAGACTTGAGTTTGCAAAGAAAGCTCCGAAGGAGTAGCATGTTTGAATACTTCAAAGGGAGATATATTGAAGTCACTTTGTAGAGGTCAAGTGCAAGCGAAGGTATATTTTGACATTTCGCAAAAACCTCCAAAGAGGGAATGAGCGGTTAGAATTCTCTGTGGAGAATCCACGAAACATCAAGGACTGTAGAATCTGGAGAAGTCGCGGGGTGTTTAAAGGAAAGCAAGTTTTCCACTCTAGGATCCAGAATCAACGTGGACCGTTGATCATGATTTGTACAAGCCGTCAGATCATTTCGACATTTCGGAGATCCTAGCGACAAGGAGGTGAGCACAGTGTAACAAAAGTCCCAAAGTCGTGAGTTGTGATAAGAATTGGGTTAGAGTTTCGGTATTTCGGCATTTCGGGAGTCAGGAGATGGAGGAGACAACACTTTGGGAGTGAAAGTCCCAAAAACCCAAAAGAGTGACAAGTGGCCGGAGTCTACGTCAGAGACAGGAAGTGGTTGAGTGGACAGGTGGCATGTCCTCGTCAAAAAGGCGGAGTTGGGAGATTTGCAATTGGATTCACGAAATCGCGAAGTCTAAAATTTTGAAAAGGCGGAAAGTTCCATTATGGGACCAACATTAGATAGCGTGTCAAAATTCAACATTTCGACATTTTCTAGGACAAAGGATCGGGGTTCTTTGTTCCGAGATTCTCAAAATCGTGAGACGCGATAAATATTTCAGTGAATCGGCATTTCAAGTTTCAGCAGTTGAAAGGTCAAGGAACTCGGAAGGAGAATTCGCAAAATCGCGAAATTCAAAGTTCTGAAATCGTGAAAGGTGTGATCATATTGTTTGATCAAAATATTTGGGTTGATGTTTCGTGTTTGACCACATGGGCATACCCAGAAGGACCTGTGGATACACTGTTGTGTCTGAAGGGTGTTTCCTGAGGGGAAAACCAAAGAGTCAATTAGACTCAAAGGGCAGATTAGAACGATCCTGCGCAGACCTTGGACCTAAGGTTTTGGGGGTCTGCTCCACTTTCCTCTTATTTTTACTTTCATGTAGCTTCCTCAAGGGGTTACCTTCTAAAAATCTTAACCAACTTTCCTTATTTTAGGGCTAACCCACTTCTAACTACTTGTTGACTTAGTAATTTCTTCATTAACTTTATTATTCAAATAATTTATTTTTTATCCACTTTGATTTATAGTACACTCATCACTTCACTTTATTATTTAAATTACCTTCTAACCATTTTAACCCACTTTCCTTATTTTAGGGCTAACCAACTTCTAACCACTTGTCCACTTAGTAATTTCTCCATTAGCTTTATTATTTAAATAATTTATTGTGTATCCACTTTGAATTATAGTACACTCATCACTTCACTTTATTATTTAAATAATTTCTTCTTTGCAACCACTTTGACTACTTTGACCTTTTGGGTCTTCTATATGACTCATGAGGTCTCTCCAACTTCACATGGCCATAACTCTCTAGCCACAAGGAGTTATGTTACGTTCCACATACCACTAGAAATGGAATGAAATGTACTATCCATATAGAATGGTATTTCCTACAAATATATCAAAAATCATATGATTATCCATAAAAAAAACTTGGGTCCATTACCCAAACCTTTGTGCTACCAGAATTTGCTACCAGACTTTCTTCAAGGATTGACATAAATGACAACCAACACAATTAATCAAGACCTTCTTCTTTACAAGCATGGATGGTTCTCCCCACGAGGATACAGTCGGTCTAATGTAAAATTTATCCATCATTTATTTCAATTGAATATTCATTTCCACCAACTATGGCACACTCATTCCGTAAGGCACCCTCGATCATGAAACTTCTTCTGGCATGAGATCAATTGAAAAGTCAAGGTTTGTTTTTAGAGGTAATCTAGGCACTTCCTCTTGAAACACATCCATGAATTCCCATAGCATAGGATGGTATTCAACCTTCAACTCACCACTTTCTGTTGAATTTAGTACTTTTATAGCATACAAAGGACACTCTCTTCTGTTATACTTCTTAAGTTGTAACGTTGATATTTGTCTCATAGAGACTAGCTTTCAAATGCCTTGAAAAAATTCTTGTACTTCCTCCCTCATATTCGCATTCTATAATTTTCTAATAACAATTCAATTTTACCTTATTGGATGCTAACCAATACATTCCCAATAATACGTCATAAGAGCCAAGGGGTAGAATATTCATATCTGTGTGGGTTTGAAATCCCTCTATCCAAATTGGACCAGCTTCAATGACCTCCACCCCTTTCTTCTTTGTTCTAGTGTCTAACTAGACTAACCACACCTTGGTGTGTTTCTTTCTATGTAATGAACATGTCTCAACTACTCTAAGTGAAACATAACTAAGATTATATCCTAGGATAATTAAAATAGATATTGGTTGTCCAATAATGATACCTTCCAATTCCACCACAGAAGCTTGGTGGTTTGCTTATTGATTTTCCACCACCACGTAGATTCTCAGGATGCTCATGGCTACATCATTGACTGTAGCAGCCCCCTATACATTATACACTCTTTTACTGTCATATTTTCAATGGGGACAATCCCTCAATAGATGTGGCTCTCCACATCCCCAAAATTGAAAAGGTCCTTTCTTGGTTTCCTCTACTCTTTCGTTTTCCTGTTCCACTGGCTTATTCCTACTTTGGGATGGAAAATTTTGTTGATGCATGATTCTACTTGGCTGACCTGAATGTGAATCCTTCACATAATTCTTGTGGGGAAAAGACTTAAATACTTTCTTCTGGAATCCACTCTTTTCCTTTCTTTTCTAGTCCTTAGGAGACTCGTGCTTGTGCTTAGACTCATCATAGAAACATTTAGCCTTTTGAATGGTGTCTTTCAGTGTCTTGGGTTTGTCGAATTCAATTCGATCTTGGTATAACTATAGCAACCAACTGAGAAAATGTTCTATCCTTTCCTTCTCATCCTTAAGATAGGGAACATACCTCATCATTTCCATAAATTGTTTTGCATACGCCTTCAAGGTAAGTTTCCCCATATTAATCTCATAAAATTCCTTTATATTTTCATCATAATAATTTTTAGATAGGTAATCCTTATGAAAGTATCTCTCAAATTACTTGCAAGTTAACTTGATTTCCTTGAGGTATTCCCACCAAATGGAAGCCCCTCCATTCAGGTTAAACACTGCAATCCTTGTCTTGGTATTGTATGAGTAGTTATGTACTTGGAAATACTTTTTCAAGTTGAATAGTCATGCTTTGGCCTCCTGTCCTTTATTTATCTCACCATCAAAGGTAGGCGGCCCATCCTTGAATTATTCAGTCAGATAAATTACGATATTTATTCCTCTTTTTCTTCTTATAAATATCGGAATTTGTTCCACTACTAGGCCATCCTATTAGATTAGTATCCTAATCAGAAGAATCCATGGAATTCCCTCCACTCAATCCAATTTTCTTAGCACTTCGATGATTTATTTTGAAAGAAATCCTTCCTGCATCATTGTGAGCCACTTCATGCTTTTGGGAATCCAAAGGGGTTTTCAACCTCTCTGAATTTTGTAGCTTGGCATGGCTAGGAGCTTGCAACAGATGCTTTTGAATCTCATAAAAATTCTACACTATAACTGCATTCAACTCTTCCTGTTTGGCATGGGCCCTCATAAGAATATCATTATCCTTATTCAGACTTGTCAATGTGGCCATCAAATATGGAGGGGTTTCCCTATCCCTCCAACCATCATATTATTCATCTCTAAGGTGAATGAGGTCATCCATACCGTGCTGCACCATTCACTTCCATGATTCTTTTCATTTTTTCCTACATGTTGAAACAAAAATCATCGTTAGCATTGCATGTAAATATTCTGACTTAGGAATTTTAGATGACCTAACTTCTTCCCTTTTTCTTAACAACCTTTCATGGTTTTAGTGATCCATTCAAGCCTAGATTTTGATTACTTCTTTGATACCACTTTGTAACATACCCAGCTGCTAAATCTTGTCATGTCACGCTAAAAATATCTCTGTATCATCTCTATAACATACTTGGCTCCCTAAGTGTTCTTCCTAAGATTCCATTGACACATGGCATCAATAGACATGTGGCATCCAAGTGTGCCTATGAAATTATTCCACCAAATGAGTCCACTCCACGAAAAACTACTAGAGCTATTGCTCAGACTCTTTACTAGCACTCTTATGACTTATCTCCGATAGATATGGTATCGAAGAACATCCCCCCTTCAATGCCATCCATTCGGGGCCAGAACGATTTGAGCAGTTTCCTTACTCTGAAACCAAGGTATCGAGGAATACACCCTTCTCCTTAATGGACGACCATGGGCATAAATCACAATATCCTAATAGATGGTTGATATTGATTCAGAACTTAAGGTCCTCCTGCCAAGTATAATCCACTCAAATCATCCACCTTTGGGTAAGTGACAATCATCCTGATATCCCTTCATTAGGCTCACACTTTTAGGTCATCGAAGGATTTCTCTGAAACCATCAAGGTTGCACTTTGAAAACAATCAACACTGAGCTGGCTAGGCTCACGCTAAATCCATTCACCTAGACAACTACTAACATGTGTCTTCATGTAGACACTCCCCATAAAATATCATTCTTATGACACACCATTGGGGCCATAATTATCAATGACTGGAATTTCATCCCTCCCGTTCATGAATCTACGACTTGAGCTAGTCTAAATTTAGGATCTCTTCATTGGGTTTGTTCTCACGATACATGAAATTTCCTCTCGAAGATCCCATTCTGATAGGTTTGTTTAGGATCCCTTCCTATGACTATCGAGGGATCTCTCCGACATAGAAAATTTGAATAAGCACCAATCAACGATCATAATTTATTCAGTTCAATGGATCTGGTCCATTTCCAACCAACACAAGCTTTACAAAGTTATAACTATTTGTTCAAGGACTTAGCCATTCTTTGAGTCCTGCAAGGCTTCGACTTCCAACCTTCGAGGAATCAAGATGATTTTGAAGTCTCTATAGACTGTCCAACTTAGTTTTAAGACCTCGTATGAGTTGCAAAATAATCACATTGGAAACATATGGGTTATTCAAATAATTAGTAGTTTTTGTTCATTCATTTTAATTATTTAACCAAGAATTAGTATTCATCAACATGTTTCTTATCTTACCGAATTTAGGTCATAGATTAAGTATACAAGAAATCTCTTGGATTCAAACATTCACACACACACATATATCGACACATAATAATTCTATCCATAAACATTCACACAAATCATTCACAATCAATTCAATACAGACGAATCACTTATATTATAAAGGAGTGGTCCAATACAACAAAATGAGAGAGGAAACCTCTCCTCCCAACCTTAGGCCTTGTTGTAGAGTAACTTCCTACAACATGACACCCTCCTTCCAAGCCACGATACAACAAAGGAAATTGACTCAGCACAGATACAAGTCTGCGATGAACCTAGACAGTTACTCTCCTTCTCCCTCTGACACGGCATAAGTTTCCACTTCCTACTGAGCTTGGGCTCTGTATAGGTTTATTAGGTGGTTTCTCAACTATATTTACTATGTACAAGGGAGTCCCTTCTCTTCTTAATAGTCCCTCAATGACCTCACCTTACCAGTGTCGGTTTATGTCTAGTAAGCACCAAGTTGTAGCCCACCATTTCACTATTTCAAGACCTGGGCCATCTCTGTTCAGGGTGATCATCCTCAGCATAGAAAAGATTCTTATTTTCTTCTAGAAAGATATCCTTTTATTTATTAATCAACACATCTACATTATGTTCTTTGTTTCTCATTTTTATGGGCTCTCTTATTTCTTTGTTCATTTATGTGTTATTTTTCATCTTTGTCTCTTTGTTTTTATCTTGTTTTTCACACTTCCTTTTTCCCACCTCTCTCCATTCCTTGGGATCTTTTTTGAATCCTGCAGATGTAACCCATATTCCACCCTTTTTCAATCTGAAGGAGAATTTTTTGGTACATTCTTGTCATCCATTCAATTGGCCATTCTTTCCACACATGGGCCAATTGCGGAAGTCATTACTACCCAATCACCTTTATGACCTTCATTTTAATGTTCACATGGTATCTTCCATCAATATGGTGTATTGGTGGTGAAATCGTCATGTTTTTATGCATAGATAAGATTGTTGTGGAAGATTCCTATTTTCTTCACTGATGCATCTTATCTTCCTTTCACTCAACCATCCCATTTGTCCTCTAATTCATAAATTTCCTCTAGTGTATCATGGCTAGTACTTATCAAGGCTCTTCCCTCTTAGTTATAAGTTTGGTGTTTATATTAAATCAAAACACAATTACATGCCTCATATTACTAACATATAAATTTTGTGCATAATTACAGTCTTGGGAGAAAACAGGGTGTTACACTACTCAAACCTAAATGTAAGGACTAAACATGAGAAAAATAACAAGAAACAAGTTTTCCAAAAGATTGACAATAAAAAAACCTCCTATCACTCTGCAAGAACTCAATACAAATAATAGAGACTCAACAACACTCAAAACCCACCGAACAAACACTGAATTGAACCTAAAAGGATTAGAAAAATATGTACACGATTGTTCTAGGAAAATAAACATATGTACGTGCCCTGGACACAGATAGCCCACGTATGTATGCGAATGTTCAGGGAAAACCTGTGTATGCTAAGAAAAAAAACACATGGGTAATAATTAAGCCAAGCAAGTATGATATAAAGAAATGTACAAGCCATTAACCTATAGGTGACACATAAACTTGGGAAAATAGAGAGAAATAAAAGAGAAAAATCACCAACTAGCCCCCAAAAAGGATACTCCCTAGTGGAGTCACCAATTTTGTTACTAGGAGTAAACCTTTATGGTTTGGGGTAGGAACACAACAGACAAAATGACACCAAGAAATCAACTCAAATATCAAGTATGCCAGATAAATGGAAATGCAAAATTAGGAAAGGCTAGAAGCCTACCTCTTCCTGAAGTTTGTAGGAGACCACCATCGAGCTCACAATCCAATGCTTGATACGTACAAATTGTCCTCAAAATCCAAGATACACAAGAATATGTAAAAGTTTTGAAATGTTATCATATAAGATAGCAAAATCCATCAACATGTATAGAAAATTTACCCATGGAAAATAATACAAACATTTTAAACATATAATTTGACGAGAAAAAAATATTTCTATTAATATAATCAACATAAGCACATAGGTGACAACCTTCTCATCGAAACCAAGAAACTAAGTCACTCCATCTGGATCTTCACTGTTGAAATAATGTAACTGCAAAGAGTATTCTTATTCTTATTGTTATTTTATTCATAGGATTAATCCCCATTGTGGATTAATCATGTCAGTAATTGTATTAGGACCAAATCCCCTTTTGCGGATTGGTCAACAAACAATTATAATAGGTAGAATAAGAAGTCGGCCCTAATAGTTAATTAAGAGACCCAGAAATATAATAAAGGT
>JASDQU010589207.1:37899-48015 GCA_032191745.1 Picea mariana | reverse complement strand
TCTTCACACATTTAAAGACAATCTAGTTTGGATTTAAAATTGAATGAAGCAACAAGTCGATCAACATTTCTCTAGGTATTATTTTGAAGGCACACATTAGGTGTTTTCTTATATCTAATCATATAAGAATACCTCTCTCAAATCGAAGCCCCCCCAAAAACTAGCGCCAAAGTTCTATCAACCCTTTATATGAGTCCATTTATTTTGAGTGAAATAAACCTTAGCTTCCTGTAGGGATTGATGAAGTGTTAGTTCATGCATCTACTGCTAGGGCATACATTGGAATGGCTATTACTCTCACCACTAATCTCAAGAGCATGCAAAGGCTTCATGATTATTGTAAAGACATTGTGATAAAAAAAATTGTTCTTTACAGCAAGATGTTGAAGAATAGACATTCACTACACTGTTTGGCTATACTACTCTTCTTTGCCTACATTAGTGTGTTCATGCTCCCATCTTCTTGCACTTAATTTTTCATACAATCTGCTATTTTCACCATTTCTGCTCTGTCTAGCGTATGTTCTTCATCTCTACATATTTCATGCTCTATTCCTACTGTATTCTTGATCACATACAATTCAACTTGTTTTACCGAGAAACAACAATCTACCTCTGTCACGACATGTTTCCTTTATTCCTTCTCTCATCATCCATTACACTCCAAATCTCCAATGCCCATGTTGGGAATCTCATAACACTCAAGAACCATGATTCCAATGCCCCAGAAAAATGATTCAGTTAGTGTAACTTAATCGTAACTGATCAAGAAACCATGAAATGAAACAACAACCCTTCAATCAGATTCGGTTTGATCAACGCCATTGGATTATACACGCAAAGGATTTTTGACTTTTCAATGCATAACCTCCGATGTGGAGCCTAGCAGTGCTAGCTCCTTCCCCTATCTTTCGTTGATGTGACCTTGGGAGATGCTATCATGTGACCATGTGAATGTGGGCATGGCCAAAGGTGGTTTGATATCAAACTACTTTTTGCCCCGCAATTTACCTCGAGCGTCCACATGTCCTTTCTCCAAAACCATGGTTTCGATTTTGGCCCGCCATCAGAAAATTAACTTTCGAGCAATTTCTGGTCCTACAATCAAGTGTGATCATCGATCTCGCGGTCTCTAAAAAATTCCTTCGATCAATGGCTCTAATCTATCATCTTTCCTTCCTCTTCTCTAGATCCATGCCCTCCTAAGTCTTAATGACCAAGTAACGTGTGGCCCTCCAAACCGACGGACGAGATCGATTTTGCCTTTAAGGCTTCAGGAGTCCCAATTATCAAACTCCACTTTGTCCGCAGTGCTTCCACCCATAATTCATGATCTATATACACATGGTATTCTCAAATCAACGGTCACAATCCCTTCAGGTATTCGTGGTTCAAAAATATCAACTTTCCTTGCTTGCTTTTTCCTGAAGTGTTCCAACTAGATTACATGATCTTTTGATGTGTTTCCTCCTATAGATTGACATTCCTCAATTCCTTCGGCTCTTTGGGCTTCAAGGATTTCAAAACTTAACTTCAATTCCTTCAGTTTCTCCCAGAGTGTTTTTCCCCGAACTGCACAGATTTCTGCCACGCATCCTTATGGCAACCACTGACCTGGATATTCTTCGACCCTCAGGTCTTCGGTGATTTGGTTTCCTTACCAACCACAAACTCTCAAAGTGATTTTCTCTGAAGTTATGGATCGTGCACCACCTTTCAGTCTTGACGATGGATGGTACCTTCTTACTTCAGTACTTTGGGACTTGACAAGTCCGCTCTCCTGTGCTCATCCAAATGCTTAACCTTCATGCATTTATATCTGGATTCAATGACCATTGATCCTTAGTGCTCAAATCCAATGGATCAGATCTGTACTTCTCCTGGATATGATGGTTGTCCTAACTCCCGAAATGTGCCTTATATCGATGGTTAAGAGTGACTTCAAACCTTCGTCCTTCGGGACTTCGGGACTTTTGACATTTGTTGGTGATGAAACTCCTGAAGTAAATCTCCTGGAGTGACGTAGCTTGCTTACATCACTTTTTGATGTGTCATGAGCTGAGTAGCTGCCACATGTCCCTCATATTCATGATTTGCACGTACCTGAAGTGTCGATTCAACTTGACACTTGTCATTGTCTGATTGTGTCATTTGTCCTTACTAACATGGTCTACCACATGTCCTTGTAAACATGGTATGATGATGTGGTTCTCCCTAATCTAAGGGTCATCACATTTTCTCCAGATCCGATGGTCCTTATTCATTTCAGATTTCAGGGTTCGGGTAATTCGACTTTCAAGTTGCCAATTCTTCCTAAGTGAGATTCCCCGAACAGTAACCTCCTCACAACTTTTGACGTGAACCAAATGTTGTTCTTCGATCATGTTCTTAGATCGATGTCTTGATCTATCTTCGATGCTGCTCTTCTAGCTTATCCTGTCCTTCCACTTAAAAGTGATCCAACAACTGTGAAGACACTCAAAGAAGATCAATAATCAAGGATGGTTGTGAAACCACAACTTGCAAGTGATTTAACTTGTCACCAAAACTCTGTAATTTGAAATTGTGTGTTGCTGGTGAGTCAAGAAAAATCGTTGATCTTCGAGGCTATAAGATTTGATGGTCTTGACTAATTTCAGGACTGGAAATAACACAATATTTAATTCTCCATTCGATCTTCGCAATCTATCCCTGTCATTTATCTAGTGATTGCACATTTGATAGTCATGACTTAATCTGACTTAATATGATTGTTGGTTAGATCAACCACAATCATCGATATTTGGGTTTATGAGATCTAATGATCTAGACCAATTGCAGGATTAGAACTAGCAAGTTGTTTAATTATTCTTTTGCTCTCCACAATTCATCCATGTCATTGATCTGGCTTGCAGATCCAATGATCATGATTCTCCAATGGTCCTCAAGCCCACAATCATTCATATGACCAATGTCTGTAATATTAGACAATCAACACGGTCAATTTCTTGATCAGACGGTTGCTAAGGCTTCTCACCCTGATCTTGCACTTTTCCTTTGTAGCTTTCATCTCTACATAATGTTCACTTCTACTCTTGAGCTTATGATTTTCCTGTTTTCCATCTTCGTTGTCATTCTTGCCATCAATGACATGCACACTCTTCCTATAAAAACATGCCAACAATATCCCCCTTTAGCATTGATGGAAACCCTGAAAGGTTGCACTATTCTGCTTAGACCTCCAACTGTAGCATCCTGACCACACCTTTTCTCCCCCTTTGACATCAATTTCAAAGAAAACATGCTCCCCCTGAGTTGTTGCAGTACTTTTTCGGAGGTATCAGATATTCAACCAACACATTCTCCATTCGATCTCTGCAATCTATCCCTACCGTTGATCTGGAAATTACGCATCCGATGGTCATGACTTGATCCGACTTAATATGATTGTTTGTTAGATCAACCACAATCATCGATATTTGGGTTTATGAGATTTGACGATCTAGATCAATTGCAGCATTAGAACTAGCGAGTTGTTTAATTCTTCTTTCGCTCTCCGCAATTCATCCCTGTCATTGATCTGTCTTGCAGATCCAACGGTCACGATCCTCCAATGGCCCTCAAGAACACAGTCACTCATATGACCAACGTTTTTAATATTAGACAATCAACACGATCAATTTCTTGATCGGATGGCTACTGAGGCTTCTTACCCTGAGCTTACGCTTTTCCTTTGGAGCTTTGATCTTTGCATATTGTTCTCTTCTCCTCTTGAGCTTATGTTTTTCCTATTCTCCATCTTCGTTGTTGTTCTTGCCATCAATGACAAGCAAACTCTTCCTATAAAAACATGCCAACAAACTCCCCCTTTGGCATTGATGGCAACCCCAAAAGTTTGCACTATTCTACTTAGACCTCCAACTGTAGCATCCAAACCACACCTTTTCTCCCCATTTGACATCAATGTCAAAGAAAACATGCTCCCCCTGAGTTGTTGCAGTACTTTTTCAGAGGTATCAGATATTCAACCAACACATACTCCCCATGATAGGATGGACTCTCTTAGGTGAGAGAAGGGATGATACCCAGCTTCTCACAGAGATATTCAAATGTTGTCTTGGCTAGGGGTTTAGTAAAGATGTCTACAATTTGTTCCATGGAAGGAATATAATTCATTTGAACAACTCTGTATGTAACCTGCTCTTTAAGAAAATGATATGTTATTGGTATATGCTTCGTTTTTTAATGGAGAAAGGATTCTTGGAGACACTAATGGAACTGGTGTTATCACAGTGAAGTGTAATTGGATTAGTATAAGTGACCTTCAAATATGCAAGAGTTTGTATCATCAATAAGATTTGAGTGCAGCAAGTAGCAATAGCAATGTACTATGCCTCTGTAGTTGATAATGAAATATATCCTTGCTTCTTACTAAGCCATGCTACTAACGAATCACCTAAGAAGAATGCACCTCCACTAGTGCTCTTTCTCTCATCCAAACATTTTTCCCAATCAACATATGAATATGAAGTTAATTGAAAATTCTAATTTTTAGGATACCAGAGACCATAAGTCATTGTACCCTTCAAATATTTGAATATCCTTTTGACAACTGATAAATGATTTTGTTTAGGATCAGACTAAAAACGACCTACTATTCCAACAGCTTTCATTATATTAGGATGAGATGTTAAGATGTATAGAAGACTACCTATCATTGATCGATATGTTATTTGATCAACATCAGGTGAAATATCATCTATGTTGAGCTTGCAACCAACCACCATAGGTGTACTAACAGGAGAGGAATATTCCATCTGAAGCTTCTTCAACATCTCTTTCAAATACTTTTCATGAAAGATAAATAGTCCTGCAGAACTCTGATTGATTTGTAAACTAAGAAAATATGATGGTTCTCCTATCAAGAACATCTCAAACTCAGTCTGCATTGAATTAACAAACCATTAAATTGAAGGATCATAAGTGCATCCAAAAATAACGTCATCTACATAAACCAAAACAAATAATAAATCATCACCTTCAGACTTAATGTACATATTACTGTCAACAGTACCTTTCTTGAACCCTTTGTCCTATAGAAATTTGTCCAGTCTATAATACCAGGCTCATGGTGCCTGTTTCAATCCATATAATTCCTTTTTCAAATTACAGACATAGCTAGGATTATCTGTCAGTGAAAATTCTTCAAGTTTCTCCACATGTACTTCTTCTTCTTCTATATATCCATTAATAAATGTTGACTTAACATCCATCTGATATACTTTAAAGTTCTTATGACATGCATAGGCAAGAAATATTCTGATGGCTTCCAATCTTGCCACTGGTGCAAAGGTTTCATCAAAATCTCGTCCTTCAACTTGTGCATACCCCTTACAAACCAATCTATCTTTCTTCTTAACAATTTTTCCTTGTTCATTCATTTTATTCTTAAACACCCATTTGGAGCCAATTACATTCTTATCTACATGTCCAGGAACAATCTCCCAAGTATTGTTCTTGTCAATCTGATCCAGTTCCTCATTCATTGATTTTAACCAATTTACATATTTACTGGATTCATTAAAGTTCTTGGGTTCCACCATGGATATGAAGGCTATATGTGATTTCTTGGTGTCTTTGATTATCCTTCTCCTGGTTTGTACACCTTTGTCTTTCTCACCAATTATCTGACTTGCAAGATGATTCTTTTGAGTAATTATGGAGGAAGGATTTGATGTTGTCTATTAATTTGAGTCTACCTAAGTATTTTTATCTTCATCTGACTCATAGTCTTCTTTTTATGATTCTTGGACATGTTCATCTTCAGCTTCAGCTGTGTCCTCTTTAGCAGACTCAATATTTCTCACCTCTCTTACTGGGACTCCTTCATCAACCTTTAAATCAATGCAATCAAGTAATTTATACAATCTTTTATTAAAGCATATATATCCTTTACTATTGGTAGCATATCCTAAGAAGATGCCTTCATCAGCCCTGCCATCATACTTGCCAAGGTTTTCATTATTATTATTTATGTAGCACTTACTCCCAAAGAATTTGAAGTGTTTGATTGAAGTAGGTCTTCCATACCACAGTTCATAAGGTGTCTTTTCACAGTGTGGTCTGAGGTGGGCTTTGTTAAGAATATGGATTGTTGTGTGTATTGCTTCTACCCAGTAGGTTTGACCAATGTTCTTCTCATTCATCATTGACCTGGCCATTTGATGAACTATTCTGTTTTGCCTCTCAACTACTCCATTTTGTTGTGGAGTTCCTAGGATTGTGTATTCTCTCTTGATCCGATGTTTATCACAAAATTCCTTGAAATCACTTGGCATAAATTATCCTCCTCTATCTGATCTTATTTCCTTTAACCTATTGCACGTTTGATTCTTAGTTAAATCCTTAAATATTTTAAATTTCTCAAATGCTTCAGCTTTTTCTTTGAGAAAAGCAACCCAAGTGAGTCTGGAGTAATCATCAATCATCAGCATGAAGTATTTTTCCTTCCCTCTACCTTCCTGTCTTGATGTTCCACATAAATCCATATGAAATAATTGGAGTGGTTTCTCTGTTGAAGTAGAGCTCTTGGATTTAAATTGTGTCCTGGTTAGATTTCCTACTTGGCAGGGTTTACACACATAATCTTGTGGCTTTGATATTCTTGGAAGATCTTTTACTGCCTCAAGATTTTTGATCTTGATTAAGTGGTCAAAGTTTATATGTCCAAGTCTCCCATGCCATAACCAACTTTCATCATGTTTTCTTAGATGAAACTCTTCTCTATCTTCTTTTAGCACATATGCATTATTATATGTCCTCGTGCCTTTAGCCACCACTTTTCTTGAGTTTGCAGACTTTATCTTACAATCTTTGGAAGTGAACACCACTTCACATCCTCTGTCACACATTTGACTTACACTGAGAAAACTATGTTTCATCCCATATACAAGAAGAACATCTTGGGATTTTCCTTCACCATTACTCAAACTCACCATCCCTTTACCCTTGATTTTACATGGTCCATCATTTCCAAAGGTCACATTTCCTATTTTTCTTTTAATTATAGAAAGAAACTTATCCTTGTCTACAGTCATGTGCTTGGAACATACACTACCTATATACCAGGGGTCTTTTTGTTTTTGAGCTAAAAGTACTAGACCGCATTTTTCACTATCTTTCTTTTTCCATGTGCTAGCATTTCTAGCTAAGGGTTTTATCCTTGGATATGCTTTGTAATTCTTCAGATGGCAGTTTTCATCTTTGTGGCCGAATTTATGACAGTTATATAATTTGAGCTCATTGTTCAATAGGTCAAAGTGATTGGTGCAACTCTGTCTACTCATTGGTTGTGTAGTTCTATGTTGCAAAGATTGTTTATTTCTTGATCTCCTTAGTTGCATGTCTCTAAACTTAATTTGACAATTTGCAATCTTATGACCAAAATTAGAGCAGTAAAAACAATAGCCATGGAAGAAATTTGGGTACCTGAAGGATGGCCTTCTTCTTGGTATTTTTTTCTCCATCTTCTGATATCTTTGTTTTTATCAGGGATTATCTTGTCTTTATTAGCTTTTGGTGGCAGAGTACTCACATGGTCTGATTGTCTGTTGACTTGGAACTTGATCATCTTTACTAGCTCTTTTTTTTCAGGCCGTTTGTTGCTTGAACCACTTACATAGCCTAAACCAGTCTTCAACAAATGATATCTCTGTTTTCTTAGAATGTCGTTTAGTTTTGTTGAGGCTTTAATGCTTGGAAGATTTTGGAGATACAATGCTTTAAACTTCTCCATATCTTTTTTGGTTTTTACTACCTCTTCTTCTAAGGCTTCACATCTTGCCTTCTTCTCTGATAATTGTTGTTTCACAATGTCCTCTATTTTCTTTGCCTCTTCTAGTTCCACTTTTAGCAGGAAAAAGTCTTCATCAGGTTTTTTACTGTCTTTCTCAAACTGTATCAACAATTGTTTTTGCTTTTTCTTCTTAAATCAGAGTCTAGCAATTTCTTCTAGGGCACTGATCAGTTCTCCTTCCAAGTCAACAACATCTTCTCCATCATTAACATCACTTCCTGTGATTTTATTATCATAATCCTCTTTGTCCATAAGCATAAAGTCATTAATCTTATATTCACAAGAAGAATCACTATCTGTGTTTTCTGAAGAGTCATCATTGTTTACACATAAAATTTTCTTTTTACCAAATCTCTTGGATTTGTAATTCTCTTCACCTTTAGCATTCTGGTCCTTCTTCTTGTGTGGACACTTATACCTATATTTCCATAGTTGAAACATTTGAAGGGGAACTTGCATTGGTACTTTCCTAATCCTTTCTTTAGTCTTCTCACAAAATTTGCTTCAATTTCATCAGGCTCAAAATCCTCATTCTTATCTACTTTAAATGATGCTTCTATAGAGGTGGATTTATCTTTACCTATCCTCATGTCATAAGCAGTCATCTTTCCTAGGATTTGGTCAATAGGCATAACTTTTAGATCATTAAGTTCTTTTATAGCAGAGACCTTTGGGTTGAACCTATCTAGAAGAGATCTCAAAATTTTATGAACTAAAAGGATACCACTTGATCCGTAGGATCTTTTAATGACTTATGGTTGAGTTTTAATTTTGCATGCATTAGTTAACCATTTGAGAAACTTAGTGAAAGATTGAGGAAATAAGAGGAATTATAAAAGCCATATACACATATGCAGATCTGAAAAGAAATAATAGACAGCAAACCATAACATGCAAATTGATAACGGAGTTCAGCACAACTTTGCCTACGTCTCCGAGCCTTTTTCTCTATGGGAGAGGCTTCTTTATTTCTGATCAAAAGCTCAAAAGTACATCGCTGCAATTCCAAATGGCTACAAGACTGATCTGGTCATGTTCTTCCAAATCTCTAGAACCATGCAAAGAAAATGGCACGCAAAACGGACATCCAGAGCTCCCAGAAATGGTCCAACAGCGTCTCCTCCTCAAAAGATTCTCTACATCAAAATGGATTTATATTGGCTTCCCTTTAGTATAACTCTATTTTGACTGCTCCAATGGCTTCAGAGGGTCCAAAAACCCCCCTCTGGGCTCTTTCGGCACCTCAATCGGTCGAAAAACGAAGAAGTTATGCCTCCTGGAAGTTTTCCCCTTCAAGCTTGATGTCACTGGTCCTACAAAACGCACCCCTTGTTAAATGAACCTGGCTCACACGCAATATAAAGCGTGAAAACCCAGCACCGGGTGAAACTGTGCCAATGGTGCAAACCGTAGAATGGTTAGGGCGCCTCCATCCCCCAACCGCCTAGCACTCGGGCACGTGGGTCATATGACCTCGCGCAAAAGGCAAAAGTGCTAACCGTTAACTGTTTTTAAAAACCAATTTTAAAACCAATTTCCGTGCTAAAGTTTAAGGTCATATGTGGAACCACAAAACCGTGGCTTACAAATACCGCGCGTCATTTTTGAAACACGTAAATCTGTGCGCCATATACAATAGTATGGTCATATGTTTCAACGCATGAATCCGTGGGTCGGGGCTAAGCCCTGGCCCGACTCCCGCCATTTACAATAACGCAAATTTAAAATAATAAAATCCCATATATATAACAAGACATAACGGGTGGTCTGATGGTCGAGTGAACTTGGTAAAGGCGCTACACGGTGGGGATTTACGGGGGTCGAACCCCACGGACTCCAATATAATTTTAATAAACAAACAATTAACCAATTCAACCAATACCAGGGTGCCACGTGGCAGCCCATGATTGGGCCACGTGGCACCCAATCATTGACCAACAAAATTCCATGTGTCACGATATCATTCGCCTTCAACAACTAACTAGATGTTTCCATGTCATTGTACGAGCATGCCACGTCACCTCTGCCACGTCAGATGCTGACGTCAGTCGTGCCACGTGTCACCCTTCCAGTGGTGACACGTGTCACCTCTGCATTGGTCCATCCGTACGCCAATCAACCTGCCAAGTTCTACCACATGTAGTCACCCGAGGCTTCCACATCACCTGTACGGACCATACGGTCTGCACAATCAGCATGACACGTGGACTGTACGGACTATACAGTCATCCCTTTTTTTACATGTTTGACTTTTCGGACAGAACGCGATATCTTCTCCATAC
>JASDQU010589207.1:0-12567 GCA_032191745.1 Picea mariana | reverse complement strand
GACACATATATTGTGATGGTATGTGGTGATTTTGGTACATGCTTGGTAGAGTCATGTGTTGGTGATGCTCAACATATGGTTTGAGATATGCTCTTGGTGATCTTGGCATGAGTTTCATGTGGATGAGAGTGGATCTGGTTTCATGGATGAGACACTGATTGGTTGGACATGTTTTTGTGACAGTGATTGACAGGTTGGTTAGTTGCAGGTTAGATATAGTGACAAGTTACAGGTTGATGTGATAGTGACAGCGACAAATTTTGTGGTAGTGATAGGGTCATAATCTGTGACAGTTGATCTACATTTATATTTCAAGGAAGTAGGACGAGGCAAGGAAATGGGGTTGTAGCCTCCTTTCGATTGGATCCAGAGAATCAGGGAGTTGGATCTTCCTTCAAGTTGGAGCCTGAGAACTAGGTAGTTGTAGCCACCTTCTGGCAAGGATGATTTTAGGGGCTAAATTTCGCTCATGGGCTAATTTTCCATGGTTTTTTCAAAAATGAGATTCGCTATTTTAAAAATGATTTGCCCAAATTCTATAGGATAAAATTATTTTACCTTAAAAATTGCTAAAATTTTATAAAAACTATATAAAATCCTTAGAAATTTGAATATTTTTACAAAAATATCGCCAAACATTTATAGTTGGCATATGAAGGATTAGGAAGATTCGCCAAGGTTTCTACTTTTTAAAATAAATTTCCATCCTTAAAATCATCCATGCCTTCTGGTTGGATACGGAGAACCCAGGGGGTTGTAGCCTCCTCCTGGTTGGAGCTAGAGAATTCAGGGAGTTGTATATTCCTTCAGGTTGGAGCCTCCTTCTAGTTGGAGCTGGAGAATTTGGAATTCGGTGCTTCCTATGAATGAATTCTTGATATATATAATAAATCATTCTGTGGTTTTCTCCCATTTGGGTTTCCACGTAAATATTGGTGTACTATGTTCTTGATGTGATGATGCTTATGTTTACATGTTTATGATATATATATATATATATATATATATATATATATAATGGATTCATTCATAGATGATACATTGATGATATACTGCTAAACATTGTTTTTAAAGTGAAAGAATATATATTATGGTTAAAAGTAGTATAAAGTGCTCATACTAATTCACCCCCCCCCCTCCCCCCCTCAGTATTCCAACACCTATTGGGTGTCTATGCTGTGTATTTACCTTTTGGAATTCTAGACATCTGGCTATGTAATTAGCCACTTCCTTCTTCATTCAGTCCAAAAGTATTGGCTTTTCACAGTTGCAATTGTCTTCTGATATCTTGGGTTCCCGACATATGGAACATTGTGAATTTCCTTCAAAAATTCAATTTTCATCTCATTAGGATTCAACACATATAATTTTCCATTGTACATGAGAATTCCATCTTCTTTCATCTCATAAAAATAAAATTTCTACTGAAAATTACCTTGTTGTAATGTTTTATTTTATTTTCACATATTGTTGATCTGAATTCGTTGTTGCAATAATTTGATCTTTCAAATCTATTTTGTACATGTTGATGGCTACCACATGTAATTCATGAGCTCTCTTGTTGAGTGCATCAACTACTTTATTTTATTTTCCCTTTATATGCTTAATCTTGAAGTCATATTCACTCAGAAATTAAAACCATCTAGTTTGTCTAGCATTTAGTGTTGGTTGTCCAAACAAATTATTCAGACCATAGTGGTCTATCCTTAGCTCAAATTTCTTACCCATAAGGTAATGCCTCCACATTTTTAATGCATGTACAATCCCAACTAACTCCAATTCATGTGTAGCATAATTCCTCTCATTCTCTTTTAATTTTCTGGACTCATAGCATATCACATGGTCCATTTGACTGAGAACTCCACTGCTGGTTTCTTATCTGAGTTATACCTTTAACATGATTGACCCAAGTTCAGGTCTACTAGGGATCCAACAAATCCTCTAAAATCATCGACCCTCCTGGTAAACCAGAAGGCAATGCAGTATACAGAGTGCATTGCGTAGTCTCACCCGAGATAGTTCTATGGGTGGCTGCAACGCTTAGCTGCTTACAGCCTGGGAATGAGTGGGAATATGGGATTGTACTATGTGATCTTCAGTCAATTACTATATCATTCATCTATATTAGTTATTATGTCATTCTTTATTCATGCATGTAAATCAATAGATCTAACTAATTCATAAAAACATTCATCTAAGATCTAACCATTGACAACAAAGACATAGACAATAAGCATTCTACATAACACATGATTTATCATAGTTCACCCCATCCTGGGCTACATCCACAAATATTTGTCTCTTAAGATATTTTCTTATGGTTTTGTCAAATATGGCGTCGTGTGCACTACAAATTCATTCATACATTTACAAAACAGACTCCACGACCTTTACGAGGCTGACTAGATCGCACTGAGATCCTCAGCCTATGATCTAACCCTCAAGGTCTAGTTACTTTTCTCTCCCACAACTCAACAACTTACAAAAATTTATCGGATTATAGTCATGTTACAGACCTACTACTCTATCTCATGCAAGTAAACTCTATCCAAAACAGAACCCCCCCCAGACCTCCCAGGTGTCTATTTATATCTATTTTTGGCTCATCAGTCATTAGATTCTCTTACCAAAACCCTAACCTAGTTAGGTCTTCTTGCATGTTGGCCTTGTGCACTTTTCTCCTTTGCATGTGTGTTTTCCTTTCATCCACTGCCTTTCTTTCCAATTGTCCTTCTTTCCCATCTTCTTTCATGCGTGCCTTGCAAGCCTTTCTGCCAACTATCTTTCCTCCATGTCATGCCTTTTCCCCAAAATGGGTCTGTGCCCAACAAGCCCCCAACACTGACATCGTGACTTGTCCTGAGTCACTTCTTGACTTATGAAACTGTCACTACTTGCTTCCTGCTTCAGATATTTCCTGATGCAATTTGTCATACATTTTCGTTATCCGTTGGCACTGCTGTTGAGCCTGACTGCTCTTTTTGGCCATATTGGTGACCACCTGTTCTGTGATAAGAGACTTTAGCATATCTCCTCCCTTGACTCCGATATACTCAATACTCTTCTTAGCTACATCGCTCTCCATGACCAGTTGCTCCGCATTTTCTTGTAGGGGCTCCAACATTGCCTATCTTGTTGTTTTCTGCGCTTGCAACGCTCTATCATCCAACTGCAGAGCCTTCAATTCAGTGGCAGTCTTGATTTTTTTTGGTAGTGACGCCATTTTCTATTGCTTCTTCACTTCTTTCATTGATGCATGGAGTTTATTTTCATTCTCTTGGAGTTCCCGGAGGTTCCCATCCTCTAGGAGGTGAGTCCAGAGTTGTGCTCTCTTCTCTAACAGCTCAGTGACTGTCTGTATACTTTGGTCGATGTCCTCCACAGCTGTTTTTTCCTCCTGTTCTCATTGTGCTCTGATTTCTGGAGTAGTAGTGGGTGTGACACACTCTTCTAGCTCTTTAATTTCCTCCTTATATTTCTGGATAGTCTGCTCTATCCTATGTAATTTCTCTTTTGATGATCCTATCTCCTCGTTTGTGTTTTTGGTAATTGATTGAAATAGCCCGTGGATCTAATTCTCCATCTCCTCCAATCTTTGTTGCACTCTATCTTTCCATTACGCTTCAAGGTTGATGGCTTCTTTCATTGATATATTCTATGCCTGGGCTACCTATAGGTTTGTCGCATCCGCTCTTGCTCTAGACTAAATCTCCTACGCAACTTTTACTTGAAGTTTATATAGTGCCTTTGTTGGAATATTAGCCAATGCCATGTCCAACATCTCTATGTCCTTTAATGGTTTTCGTTTTTTTTATTCATCAAGGAACATCATCTCCAGTGTGATGATGAAATTGGTGCTCGCATGCACTGCAAATTGCATTATTTCTGGGACTGACACTCCTTTCTTCGCTTGCATAGGTGTTTCTTTTGGTGCCTATATTGTCCTGATCCTTAGCTGCTCCAACGCAACTTTGAATTCTTGCACTTGGTCTGCAATTGAGGCCCTATGCTTCTCTGCATTATCCCACACCTCAGTCAGTCTCTCCTTGATTGTTGTCACCACTAACTCCACATCATTTGGGGTTAGTGATATATGGCTATGTGGCTTGTGGGCCTTTTCCTTCTCTTGTCCACCACCGATGTACTCCCCCTGCCGCTTCTCCTGGGTGGCTGATGGCTCAGGAATAGTGGGCCTCTGAGTATCTCCTCCTGTAGTGGTTGGACCCATTTCTCCTGCATTAGGAATATCTTTCGTTCCTGTCCCTTGTTATTCCTCCTCAGGGATTTTATGTGTCCCTACGCTTGTTTCTTCCATGCACACTTCTTTCGTTGAGTGTATTGGTGGTTGTTCTTCATAGAGGAGCCTATGTACATCCCCTTGGTGGCCTATTCTATGTTAGAGGTTTCTTATTGGTTGGGGTGCTTCCCCCCTCTTGGACTTGGGCACTTTTCTTTTTAGTTTTGGCCCCGTTGGTGCTTGTTTGGTGCACTAGGGCTAGTCTTCCTTGCATCTGATTTTGTGAGCTTGGTACCACGGTTGGAATCTCCGGTACCTTCCATTCTTCAAGCCACTCTTGGACCTCTCTCTGGATTTCTTCCGGTGTGATGCAGTAGTTGAGTTGTAGATATTCAAGGCTTTGTCTCGCTTTGCTTGCATCCATAAACTATGGCTTGTTTCCCTAAAGTTTGCAACCTGTCCAAACTCCTAGACAATCTGTGGTGTTATGTGCCATGTATCTACAATGAGGTCCTTCATTTCTATGAAATACCTCACAAAGATGTTTGTGTTTTTCTTCTTTCTCTTGGGGTCTGTGTTGTTGCATAATGAGACGTAGCATGCTATGCCACATTTCCTTGGTCTCTCCAGGTACTTGCTATAGACTGGTTCCTTCCAGCCAACGAGGCCAATGAGGATGAGTAACCACGATTAGTATAACTCATAGCCCCAATCCTGTGTGTCCTTACAATCCTCCAAGAATGAATTTAGAACGTATGGGCCCTAGCTCATCGAGCTCCCCTTTTCACAGTGCATGGCAGTGGTGACCACATCATTCGGTACTTCCTCTTTGTGACACTTGTGCATTATTTTTCATCTGAGGAGTCTGGGGGCAAACCTTGTCACAAGATCATTGATGTCACTAATCCTGATGCCCTTGTTACTGTGCTCCACACCATACTTGGCCTTGATCTCATCTGAGATGGGCTTAGATCTGGTCTTATCCTCCTAGTACTACTCTGGATTTTCGCCATCTATGGGTAGCCCTGTGATTCTTGCAATGAGGTCCATAGTGATAGGCACTGACCTATCCATCCATAAGATTTCGTCATGCACTTGTGCAATCAATTTCTTGACACAAGTGTTGATATTCTTTCCCCTCCCAAAGTGTGGGGCATCCAGTAAGTTCATGATGCCAATGTTATATAACTCCATAATCCACTGCGTCGGCTCTAACAGTGGCATGCTTGATGAGCCTTCTCCCCTACTTTCTAGGTAAATCTGGGACACCAGGTCTGGGAATTTAGTGTCATCTGCCACGTCATGGTCCAAGTACTTGATGGAAATCACTCCATGTTGGGCCCACGATATGGTTAATTTAATGATGATGATTAGATCCTTTTTGGCCAATATTGTATGTGCATTTTCCTGTTTTGAAGAGTTTTGAAGCGCTTTTGTGTTAAAATAGTCGTGGTTCATACCAAGTACGTATGATTGTGTTTTATGATGATTTTGAGTATAATTCAGCATGTTTTAATGATTCCGGGAAACTAATTTGTGTCCCGTGTGTCACGGGGAAAAATCGTATGTAATTTTTTCATCCAACACTCCGTCTGGTACTCCATCCAGCACTGAGTCTGGTACTCCATCCGACACTCCGTCCGACACTCCGTCCTGCACTAAAACCATGGGCGATTTGGTGGTTATCATATCGGCGGCCAGCGATGGGTGAATCAGAGACATGGGTGTTTCTTGTGCTCATGGCCTCTAGCTACTGATCTTTTGACAACTCGAATTGGGTTGTTATGTTGGGCAATTATTGGCTCACCTTGTTTCTAGAAGCCACCGGCAGTTAAGACACATTGAATGTGATTTACTGTTTTTAGAGGAGGTCGACCCTTCCAATGGTCGACCTCTCAGCTTGTAAACTCTATAAATACCACATCAATGGTCAGACAAATAGTTATAAGAGAAAGAGGATAGCCAAGCTTTGTTTTTTTGTTTTCAAGACATTTTGTGTAAAACTGCGTTTTTAATTTTAATGTTGAAATCGTGTTGCTTGAACTCATGATTCATCGTTGAGGAGTAGCCACAACCTGCTGGGGGGGGCACTAGTGGTATGGGTGAACATTTAGTCAATTAGCTTATGAATTCATACAGTGTAATCATCATTTCTTTTATTTTATTGTGTATACTTACTATGTAAATTGTTGTTCATAATTTAATTGCTTTAGTTTAGTTCTGCAGATTATTATGAAGGCTAGTGTTAATATGCAATGACCTTTTAATTAGTAGGAACCAACTTGCAAGTTTGGAAACTAACCCCTATATGTAATTAGATGATATCTAGATTTTCCATATGCTGAAATAGAGTTTAAAAACGGAGTATTTAGTTCATGGTTGCTTTGGCAAGTTTCGGTGGATGGATAGTTGTTAGTTTTAGTTTTAATTTATAGTTTGCTTATCTAATTGCTATTTAGTTTTGCTTATTTAGTTGTTATGTAATTTGCTTATTTATTTTCTTGTAATATGATGAAATAGAATTAGGATTTAAAGTTATGTCTTTATGAGTATTTTTCATTTGCAATTTAAATTGTTAAAATAGGATTAGTTTAATTTATTTCATGCAATTTCCTTTCTAGATTTAGATTGCAATTTTAATTTGAAGTTTGATTATTGAATTTAGTTTTCAGTTATGAATCTTTAAGTAGTTTGAATTTGCTTACACTAGCATAGAATGAAATTGAATTTAATAGAATAGTGTTTTCATATTGTTGATGATTAGTGTATGAATTAAAGAATCACATGGATATGTGGGGTAGTTGATGTTTCCTCTATAATGGCTAAGTTCTCATTGAATTGTCTAATCCATACTTTTCACTTTGCTATAGAAGTTAATATTGAGTTTATCCCTCTTGAGTAATCGTTAATTGTTAAATTCCATCGTGATATTATAAGACATCGGAGACATAACCATCAACAATATATTTGAGTTTTCTTGCTTTTGTAGATTAGAGAATAGTCTTGTTGCTTTGGTAGATTAAAGAATAGTTTTCTTTTCATAGATTAAAGAGTATTTGTTGATTACTTTTATTGTCATAATGCTTTGAATTTAGTAGATTAATAATTTTCTTTCATAAATTAGAAGAAATTATGAAGTTTAACTTAAGAATAGAGTTCACTTGCTTATTAGTTTGATAAGTTGTTTATTGAGTATTTTTTATTAGTTTACATGTTGTATAAGTTACCATAGGTTGGTTAGTTGCTTGCTTGTTTGTTTACTTGCTTTGATAGGGTAGTTTCTTACTTGTTTAATTGCTTTAATAGGGTAGTTGATTGCTTGTTTATTTACTTACTTCTTGTTGCTGATTGAATTTGAGTAGGTTAATTAAAGAGTTTATTGTTGTTATTGCTCATTGCATAGATTAGATAGATATTTTTCTTTTTCTTATTTTCATGATTAAGTTAATTTTCTTTCAGTAGGGTTTTCATTTTTTTTCTTAGAAAAATCCATCGATCCTTTGTTCAAAAATTACTTAGGATAAATAGTTTAAGTTTCTTATTAGGGTTTGATCATTAATAGTCTTTGCTTAAGTAGATTATCCCTTAGGTACCCCATTTCCTTAGTTAGAATATACTACCTCTAGCCTTTATTCCTTGGAATGTATAGTGCTACAACTCTAAGTTTACTTACACCAGGTTGACAATTCAATTGAGGGTTTTTAGTGTTTTTTTAGTGCATATAGAAGACCCATCATTTTTGGCTTCGTTGTCAGGGAGTTGTCTCAATGTAGGAAATAGTTAGGAAATATATCATTTATAACCTTAGCATTAGATTGGTGGTGGGGGGAGTTTAATAAAATAGGTAAGAACCTGCGCATCTGCTATTGCAGGCTCCCCCAAACCCAATGGTAGTTTTTCTTTTTCTTTTTGTTTTCTTTCATGAACAGACCTAGAGACCCAAAAGGTAGATACATTAAATCTAAATCAAACCTTTCAACCAAGGTTCCTTCCAACCTTTTTGGGGGAAGGAACGTTCCACTCATAAATTCTGCAGACCGATACCAAAAAATAGGAACTAGCTCACCCCAAATAGATAAACTTCTCTCTGAAGAGACTAAGATAGGCAACACTATAGAACAAAAAATTGAAGCATTAGTAATAGTGGAACAAGAGGCAAGACCACTTGAGCCTTCTACAGAACCAAACAATAAAACCTTTGTTTTCTTACCACCATTAGGAGACCCTAATTTTCAAGACATCATAGACCCTGAACAGGTAAATACCTTGTTTGGTAGTTCAACCAACATAATTGTCTCTCAAATTGACACATAAAATTTGGCACCAATAACCTCAACTAGCTCGAGTAAATTCCCAGACACCTAATCAGTAGGAAGACGTTTCCATCAAAGGGAAACCTTGTTCTCTTCAAATATAAAACCACCTAGGTACTCTCTTTTTGGAAACCAAACCAGTATGAATGATCAAGTGGGTCACAACAATGTAATACATAGGGAGGAAGAAGAAGTTGGAAACCAAACCGAAACTACCTTCGGGTTTCCAATTTTAGACACCAAACCAAATGTCAATATGAAAAATATTCCCCTCTCATCACTTCCCACCTTTTACGGTAAAAGAAAAGAAGATCCATATACCTTCCTATTTGAGTTTAACATCTTGTGTAGAAGCTACAACTACTTACAAGATGCCTAGAAACTAAAACTCTTTCCTGCCACCCTCAAATACTCTGCACTAAGATGGTTCATGGGGTTGGGAAAATCCAGTATTAGGTCTTGGGAAGCCATGAAAGATATATTTCTTAATAAGCACCAAGACTACTGCAATACCAAGGAGTCTCTTAATGACATCTTCAAAATCAAACAATTAGAAGACGAGAATCTTAAGGATTATATGGAACGGTTTGCTTATATCTCCCAGAAATCAAAATACCATGACCTCCCAGAGGATGAAATTAGGGCTCTTTTCCTTAAGGGAATTTCAGAAGAATACCTAGAGATTCTTAACCTGATGGCATCAAGTGACATCTCTCATAAACCATTATCCGAAATATGTGAAATGTGTAAGAATTACTCAAGGAGTAGAGCTAAAACATGAAAGAATGTTGGGGACCCTTATAATAGAAACTTAAAACCAGTTAGTTCAGGTGGTATCACAAGAGTAGAGATAGGGAACCTTTTAGAGAAATTCAAGACATATATCTTAAGCAAAATAGGCTCCCAGTTGGACACCCTCAAAATTAAAAAGAAACAAGAGGAGGAAAATGTGGCAATGAGCATATATTGCCCAAGATGCAAGAGGAAGAATTCCTCAAGGGAATGCCCATTAGATAAAATTTCAGTTTGTGGCTTCTGCACAAAAGACTATTCAAATGAGAAATACCCATCATTGCCCAATTTGTTAGCCATCTATAGGAGTGGGGATCCTAGGGAATCCTCTTATGCACCTAGGAGGCCATGGAAGCCTAGGAACCAGCCCACATACCCAGATCCACAATCTCAAGTTCCACCCTATTATCAACAACAACAACAGTGGAACTCACCAAGTTGTAAAAACTGGTCTACACAGTACCAACATCCTTGGCCTCAAGTATGGAGAGGAGGACATAGCCAAGGGAACCTTCAAACTCCAGCTGTCCCTATGTCCAACCATCCATATCCTTAGCTTCCACCGAACACTCTGCAACTTCTGTCAGGTTTTGTTCCACCACCTTTACCTCCTATTCCACAACAACAAATGCTACAATATCAGAATGCAAGATCCCCAATACCAACATTATTATTGGCACAACCAGTGCCCAATACAAATAATAGGCGCACTCCGCCTCTTCACAATATTGAGATGTAGGACTTCCTAACATATGTTATTACTCTTGTTCCATTATAGGAGATTCAACTAAGGTCGGGAAAAGTTTTGGATAAGCAGAGACCTTCAATAATCATCCGAGAAGAAGAAGAAGAAGAAACCCACGGATGACACTAGGTGGGAAGATGTTATTATTCCTAAGGACCAAGAACCCAAGCTTCCCGAAAATGAACCTTCACAAATTACAAAGGCCCCTCCGTATCTAGAAATATTAGTAATCGAGAAACCTACCACCCAAGCAGAATTTGACATCTTGAATGAATTGAAGAATATTTGTGTCAAGATTCCCTTGCTACAAGACATTAAGGACATTCCAATGTAGATTACGGTAGTCAAATAATTGTGTATTAAGAAGCCAGGTATGAAGCAGAAGGACCCTCCTATAGTACATTTGATAGGAGAACTTTATGAGTACATATTAGAGAAACCTAAGGTAGCAAAATATGGGAACCCAGGAAATCCTATAGTAACCATAGCCATTAAAGAGGTTTCCATTGGGAACACTCTCATAGACCTAGGGGAAGCCATAAATGTGAGGAACTATAGTTAATACCTCTTCTTAGACCTACCCCAACTATTTTGGAATTAGCAGATAAGACCAGGGTTATACCTGAAGGAATTTTGGATGATATCATAGTTACTTTAGCCTCATGGGAATACCAAGTAGACTTTATTGATATTCACTCAAAGGATCCTACCAAAGGCCATCCCATAATTTTGGGAAGACCTTGGTTAGCCATAGCTAATTCATTTATTGGTTGTAGAGAGGGAGAAATGACCATCTCAAATGGACTCTCTATCCAAAATCTCACCATATACCCTCCAACCTAACCTATCATGGAGAATATATGGTGGCTTGAATGTCCATACGAGAATGAGGACTGGGAAGAACCCGTGATGCCAAGTGACCATGCCTGGGCACTTCCGGAGCACACAACAGAAAATGTGCTAAACTAGTTCATTTATGCTATCACATGTGTTGTTTTTCCACAATCTTTTCCCCAATTTGAGTATATGTTTGGGGAAGAATTTCAGGAACAATTGGACCCATCCATTTTGTCTTCAAAATATTTCATCTTCAAGATATATGAGTCTTCCATGTCTTATACCATGCCATACAAGATTAGCCCAGGAAAATTTCTACATATAAACTCTGGGATAGATGCAGAACAACAAAAATAGTTAGTAAGTATCCTTAAAGAACAATCAGGAGCATTCACCTGGGAATATACTAACATGAAGGGTATACACCCTGACACATGCATTCATCACATATATACTCAGGGGGGAGTAACATCTATTAGGCAACCCCAGAGAAGGATGAACCCAACACTCAAAGATATAGTAAAGGAGATCCAAAAGTTATTAAATGTCATATTTATTTATCCCATCTCTGACAGTAAGTGGGTATCCCCGCTTGTAGTGGTTCCAAATAAAGTGACCAGGAAATGGATAATTTGTGTTGATTTCTAGGAACTCAATAAAGCCACTCTGAAGGATTACTTTCCTCTTCCTTTCATTGACCAAGTTTTGGATACCCTGTCTGGAAAGAAGGATTTCTCCTTTTTAGATGAATATAGCGGGTACAGTCAAATTCTTATAGCACTCGACGACCAGGATAAGACTACCTTTACTTGTCCTTTATAGTCCACAATATGTCCAACATGAGAATCATAGTTCCTCAAAAAATATCTTGGTCAAATTAGCTTCTCCTCATTAAAATTGTATGTACATGAAAGCTCCAAGGTGGGATTCTCAATTTTAGTTAACATTATATTCCCAAAATAGTTCAGAAAATGTACAATGATTGAAGAGCCAAAAATACATTTTTCTTGGACACAATCCCCATATTTATTAGAGTTCAATGTGACTCTTTTCCTTCTGCCTTCCCTTATGACCTTCCATTTACAATTTTTTTTCTTTATCCCCTTCATAATGATAAGAGAGCAAAGATAAGAGTTACATTTCAGATTCTTATTTTAGTGTTGGTGGGCCATCATATATTTCGGCTACAGTGCACCTCTCCCAACATAATGACTAGCTTGGACATTGGGAGATTCAATCATCATAGGGTTCGACCTCCTTCTTCAATCATTTGGGTTTGATTCCCTTCGTTACTCCCCCTACTACAACAAAAATTTTTTTTTCGTCACTCTATTGTTCTTGGTTGTAGATCGCATTGCAAGGATACTAAGTAGGACCTCCCCTTGTAATTGATACGTAGCACCATTCAACATGAAACAAATGAGTGACCTCAGAGTAACCTCAAAATAAACTATTAAAATCAAGAATTCAAACCCATAGAACTGAAATATTAATTAGTTGAAATTTCATATAAGCTTCCCTGAATTTGATCCCTGGTTCCTCTGCTCACGGTTGATGTTTTGTGTTCCTCGGGGTTGTTTACAAGGTGCCAGATAGTAATCCTAAAATAATAAAACCATTGGTGAGGAATTTCTGAAATCATA
>JASDQU010589206.1:20196-30863 GCA_032191745.1 Picea mariana | reverse complement strand
TGGGGGGGGGGGTGTCCGATATGCGATGTGGACTGTAGATGTGAGCGCTCCTCACTCAACCACATATCTGAGTGCGTTGCACCAAAACATCAATCGCCAAGGAATTTGGATAAAAGCATAATATGGGTCGCAAAATAAACCCTTTTTCCTCATTTTTACCAAGGGGCTACTTCCTAAGGGAAAAACACCTTTCCATCAAAAATATGTGCTAACATACACAAAGAAAGGAAACATTCAAAAGTACAAAGAAAGGAAGATATCAAGAAGTCATCTTTACACCTCAAAGAAAATTCAAAAGAGAGACACCTTCAATATGGAAACCAAAGGAAAGGTTTGAAAATGTTTTTCATGGTCACTTTTACTCATGTAATGAATATGGTCACAAAGCTTTGGAATGCAGATATTATGCAAGGATAAATAATGAAAGATTTCATAACACCATAAGGTGTTAGAGATGTAATCAGGTAGGATACATTATTTCTCATTGTCACACCATGAGATGCTACAGTTGTATTGGATTTGGCCACAAATCCCAAGATTGCTGGAACACAAGAAGACAATCCATGAGGAGTGTTTCATATAGTACGACTAGAACAAAACATGAGGCTAGAAGAGAAGACAATGTTGGAAAGATGGAAGCTCAGAGCTCAAGTTCTAAGAATATGGGACACCTTCAGAAGTGGGTGAAGAAGACTAAACAATCAGAACATAATGGCATCCCTAAGGAAAGCTCAAGCTTGACTTCTTCAGAAGAATACGTGGGTTACAATGATAACGTTCGCGTACATATGCGAGCTTCATACATGTGGTAAAATCCTTGGAAAGTATTCTATGAAAATAAGTTGCAGCTTGATGTGATGGTATAACTCTATGTTGTAGTGTCTAACATGGTTTGTTGCAAGGTATGACATGATTTGTTGCAGGTTTTCATGATTACATGTTGGCATACATAATTGATGTATGTATGGTGATAACATATGGTTGAGTGTTGAAATTCTATCCTTGATGCATTATACTAATTCTAGAGTATGGATTGAGGATTTTTATGTTGAGGAACAATGTTGGTTGTGACAGTGAAGTTATGGCACTTTTTTTATGAGATATATCATGATGATTCTACCTAGAGATGTCATTTATCTATTGAGGCACACTTTTGGTACATGTATTTTTGGATGCTTAGTATTTGCTGTAGTGAATGGTGGTTAAGGTTGATCTGTTGGGGTACATGGCTGGTACATATTTGAGTTCCATTGATACATCTTATGATGTATTGTTAGAGGCATATTGGTTGGATATCTTGGTGCATGCATTTGGCATGTGGTTGAGCTACATATTGGGACATGTAATTGATGAGTTGATGAAGTGGTTATGTTGTACATCATTGATGAGTCATAGTTTGACGCATGGTTGATGCACTTTCTTGGTACAAGTGGTGATACATGTTTAGTGCAATGTTGATGCACTCATAGATGGTATATGTTTGTGGGTGATATTACTTGGATAAAGTACATCATTGGTATTTATTGTTTAGCACATACTTTGGTACATGATACAAGTGGTGATACATGTTTAGTGCAATGTTGATGCACTCTTAGATGGTATATGTTTCTAGGTGATAGTACTTGGATAAAGTACGTCATTTGTATTTCTTGTTTAGCACATACTTTGGTACATGATGTATGGATGACATAGTTGAGACACTTGTTATGATGTTTGGCTGATATATTGATACATGGTTGCGACACTTGGGTCATGGTAGAGACATGTCATGAGTAATGTGACACTTGTTTGAGGCACATGGTTGGCATGTTGGTAGAAGCATTTTGTTGGTACACAGTTGGCACACATTCTTGGCATATGGTCGATACACTTTATTGATGATATCTTATGGAATATTGATGTACATGGGGGTTGTGCACGGTTTGTGTTTTGTTCATAATTCTCTATTCATTGTTGAGATATCTCTTGCTTCATGATGTATGGTATGGCATGAGTTTGATTCATGGACAGGTTCAAGGATCATCATAGGAAGAGAGAATCATTCTTGAGTAGTTGATCTATGTACCAGTTGAGCAGTAGCATTTGCAGTGGTAGCATATTGTTCATATTACAGAGAATATAGGGGGAGACATACCCATAGGGGGAATCATTTTTCTTCCCATGATTCCGGGAGGAGAGATTTATCAAGATGAAAAGGTAAATACTTGAAGAAAGAACATAAAGGCATGGTTCCAGGGGGAGCAATGGTCACAGGGGGAGCATGAGCGATATGTCTTCCCTCTTGTAAGAACATCTCTCTTGAGCATATATTGAAGATCTATTATGAGTAAGAGAGTGATTGCAAGTTATCATGGACGTATAAACATTTTAATAAGTCTGATATATTGATGACGAAAGTTTCATAATTTTAGAAACCCAAGTTTCTAAAGGAGCACGCGGATTGCAGTGAGCAAGAGCTCTTACATACTTGAGCTACAGTGAGGCAGGGTGCATACACACGCATGCTGAAGGAGATCAAGGTGCGTATAGTAGGAGAAAGTCATGGAGACTTGAGTGTGAGCTGGTGCTAGGTTCCTGAAGTCTGAAGCAAGTTCAAGATATGCATTCTATGGGCTCAGATCTACCATAGAAGTTATGGTATGGTTACATGATTGTTTTGATGGATACTTGTGCTTATGATATGGTGAATTCTTAAGGAATTCTTGGTATGGTTTTCATGATATTGTTCATGTTGGTTGATTGATAGAGTGAGAAGCACTCTTATGTTTCAGTACTGATATGGTTGCCATAGTATACTAGTTGCTTATACGTGATTAAGTAGCATTCATGTTGTATGGTTGAGGAGCATGAGTAATTTGTTGGAGATAATAGATGTGTTGTGATTGGTTATGGTACAGATTGGACAGTGAGAGGAAGAAGTGGATGTGAATGAAGGTTGCAGAGGATCTTGTAACACCCCGGGTTTCGAACCCCCATTTTAAATAATGTATTGTTACAATGTTGAGAGGCCTAAGTGACCAAACAATTATTAAAGGGCTAGTATGCCCAAGACATGTAATGTTTTTAATCATTATTATTAATAACTACATCATTGGCTGCTAGATGGACAAGGACTAGAGTTATAGGGGGCTATGATTCCACAAGAGAGGGGGCTTGAGGGGATAAATGTTTATTTCCTATTTTAATTAACCTTTTGTCTAAGGGAGGGGATTGGTTACGTGAGCTTATTGGGGAAGGCTAGGAGGTTCTTGATTCCCCATGAAAAATACTTAAACCCATCCCTAGTCTGATTATGGGGTTGGTCATTGGCTCCTTCGCTCCTCCATTTCTGCATTCATACCATTCTTTCCATCACGCACTTTCATGCACCCACTTACCCATTCATTGATCCATCCTCACCTGTGTCTTGGCTTGAGAAAGGGAAAGGAACTGCTGAAGATTAGCCATGGTTTAGTTGGCTATAGTGGTCATTGGTGCAATCCGACCATGACTTGAGGGCCTGCATGTATGAGATGCATTGACCTATGCCCTGTTTTGCTCACAGCTGCGAGTCTTGAGAGTTCCAGCATTGAGATTCTGGACCAGATGTGTTGGAGCTCTGGAAGGAGAAGGATTGCCTGAGGGACTACATGGCAGAGAAGGGTGGAGGTCCATTCTCTTGGGTGCTATAGGTTAGGTAGAAGAGAGTTGGGTACTTGGATTGTTGTGGGTGCTGGGAAACCTGTGAGTGCTTGAGAGTTGGCTAGTTTGGGAACCCAAGTAACACTCTGGAACTGTCCTTGTGGATTAATAGCCATGGCTTGGGGGTGACACTGCTGTTGAGATTTGGAGCAGTAGTGTCTATGATTGGGTGGAACGTCCTTGGTCTGCAACCAGTTGGTGTCATCTTTCATAAAGATAAGTGCTCTCTATTATGATATTAGTCACATGTATATGAATGTATTTCCACTGTGTCTTTTAATTATCGTTTAACTAAATCTTAGATTATGAATGTTCGATGGATATTGTTGTGCATGTCATTAAACCTTTTATATTATGCATCCTTATTCATGAAAGAAGGTACTGGTAAGAGTACAAAGTCCAAGTGTGGGCTTGACGATAGCACGCCTCAGCCTGTGGGTGGTTGGGGATGTTACATATTGGTAGAACGTCCTTGGTATGCAACCAGTTGGGGAGCAATACTGTCTACGGTTGGGTGGAACGTCCTTGGTTTGCAGCCAGTTGATGTCATCTTTCATAAAGATAAGTGCTCTCTGTTATGATATTTTTTTTGTAAATAAAAGAAGAACCTTATATTATATCATGAGTGTACAACTGTGAGTCATTTGGTAGCCACCTGTCCTACCATAAAAGGGAAAACAAAATATGTGGCTCCGAGCGATGATAGATCTATCATGGTTGTAATACTGTTTACAAAATTGTAAAAAAATAGTGAAAGTTTCAACTAGAACTTCGTTCCAACTTGCTAACCTAAGGCTGGCTTCATACAGAGCTGCCATTACTAAGATAGCTACATAATTATAAAAAAGATTTAAAACTGTAATTGATAGAAAAAAGAGGTTGGGGTAAGTCGTGTCAAGCCAATGGGGGACCTGGGTGTCCATGAGAAGTGAAGGTCAGGATGAACTATTGCTTGCAAGTGGGAAGTGTGCTGACATTGGAGCGTCTGAGAAGGCCTCAAACAGTAGATCCAGTCGCTAGTTGATTATGATCTGTCCATGCCCCTGCTCGTCCTACTGCTGTCATATTTAAAAAGGAGCTCAAGATGCTCTACTACCAAATAGTGGGTGCCTGTGTTTTCCCCTTATTCTAATAATTGCCAGCTGGGAGGGATTTCCTCCTCCACAATGCATCCTCTTTCCCACAAGAGAGGATGAGACTCGGGGATAAGAGGAATTGGGAGGAAAGTCTTGGAGGGTGACCCTATCTTGTTCACCAGGCTCGTTTTTGGTTGCGAGGTAGAAGGAGGCCCTGTGTCAACCAAATTCATGCTAGAGTGATAATTGGAGGTGTTGCCTCCCCTTTGTCCAAGTTGAGGCCCTGATTTGTCTCAGCCTTCGAAGTGTTGTCCACATAATGAAGAGGTAGCTGAGGAGTTTTCACTGTGGGGGACAAGGACTCCTTTTTTGGTATGCACAAGGAGGTCCGAGTCTAGTTTTGGAGCAGAGGTGGCAGAGTCTCCATTATTGGGGTGCGCAGGGTGGACTGAGAGTTGCTGGTGTGTTTTCAGGGGTGACTAAAATGGGCAAGAAAAGCTCATTGGGAGGCTGTGATTCGGTTGTCACGGGTGATGGAATTCTTGTTTCTGGTGGCTCACCTAGACTTGTCACATTCTTGAGGCATGGTGGGAAGAAGAACGGGGGTAGTGGGGGGCCAGTGGTGGTCAAGGGAGACTCAAATGGTGCACAAAGTGTGAGTAGAGAAGCCAGGAGGGCCAAGAGATACAGTGCTTGAAAGGTAGCTTGTAGCGAACATGATAAAGAACGTGCCTTGGTTGGTTTTAACACCACTGGGGGCCATTGAAGCCTCTCCCATCGCCATTGAAGGTTGACATGAATGGTTTGGGCTCTTGGTACCTGTGGCCTGGCTAGAGCGCTTGTCCGAGTGCTCGTCCAGGCGCACTGATTTAAATGCCATCAAGGTGTGCTTCATGGGGAGTTATAACATTGGGGGTGGTGTCTTGGGACATTAACTCCCCTGGCCATCTATCCCTCGCCATCTGTCCCCCTTCTCTCACCCCGTGTCACCCCATCCGGGTGTGGATAGTCCCTTTGGGCCAGCTCTTGGCAGTGGGTCCATAGTGTCGAGCTTTGGGGTTGTCCGTAGTTCATGAGGGTGATTTGTTGAGAGAGATCCACCCCTGCATTAGCTAGTCTGTCTACCACTCTGTTTGTGTCCCTCCTCATATGAGAGGTGATGAGAGTTAGAGAGGGTCCGAGTAGAGATTGAAAGTTGTGTAGAGGGCCCAACATAAACTTGCTTGGGTTTATCTTTTCTGGGTTCCTTCCATTGATGATTTTGGAGGCTAGCTCAATTATGACTTTTAAATCTCCCTTGATGATGAGGCAAGTGAGTTCATGGTCCAGGGCTAGTTGGAATCCTCTGATCATGCCCCATATCTCTACAAATTTTTTGGTGTCATGGCCTAGGTTTTTGGCTGTCATGCTATGAATTCTGCCAAAGCTATCCCTTATTAATTCCCCCGCCCTTGAGGGGCCTAGATTGCCTTTTGAATCTCTGTCGAAGTTGATTTTGTGGAACAGGGGTGGGGGGGTGAACCAAATATAGGGGCTAAAAAACAAAGTGGAGGGGGGGAGAGGGGGTGGCAGAGAGAAGGTGGAGGTTAGCGTGAGGCCCCAGGAGTTGAGAATCAAAAGTTCTGCAGAGTCAGTTGGTTGATCTTCTTTGGTCCAATGGTGGAGCTGAAGGGTTTCTTGAAGGTTCAAGTTGATGGTGGACCAAAGCTTTCGGGGGTGGAGGGATGTGAGTGAAAGACTCTCTTATTTATTTCTTTCTAGAGTTTCCACACTATGAAGCCTGGTAATAGCTGTCAGAGCTTGTTTAGTAATTGGCTTTTATAAGGTCTTGTTCCCCAGTTTCTAATCGTGTTTGTGATGCTACCTTGATCTCGATGTGTTATCCGTAGGAGCTATGTGGCATGGTCCCATATAACAACACTGATGGTGTAGTTGTTTAAGAGGTGTTCCGTGGTCTCCACGTTTTGATTGTAGAGGTGACAAATAGAAGGGCTAATAAAGCCTCTTTTCTGGAGATTGTCCCGGGTTAGGATCTTGTTTTGTATAAGGAGCTAGAGGAAAGTGGAGATTTTTGGCTAGAATTTGGATTTCCAGACGACAGTCCAAATGGGGTCCTTAGGAATGAATTGAAAGCCTTCCTGCAGAGTGTGTCCTTCTTTGAGAGTGAAGTTGTCATGGGGTGAGTGCCCCCATCGAAGAATGTCAGGGTCGTTGCTTTCACATATTCTTTGTGGTGAGATTGCTTGAGTCCAGTTCTATAAGTTGCAGTCCTCTGCCACCTGTAGGTCCTGATGTGTGGATTTCCAGGTTCTCCAGGAGTGGTTGCTTGGGTTGGCTACCTACATGTTAGCTACTTTAGCGATGGTTAAAATTTGTATTTGGTTTTCATAGTGTAGCAAATTTTCGTTTGATTGAAGGGGTGGCAGTTGTTGCCAGGAGTCAGTCCAGAACCTGGAGGTTTGACCATTATGGATTTCCCAGAAGGTATGCTCCTGGATGACTGGTTTGTTCCTCAAGGCTACATTCCAGATGAATTTTGTTCTGCATTCGGATCCAATGTGAGTGTTGGATTTCTAGTGCATATTTGTAGTTCCAAAGATGAGCCCAAATTTCTGTTGGATTTTTGATCCATCTCCACCAGATCTTTGCTCCCATAGTGTTGTTGAGTTTTCCAGGGTCGCGGAGACCAAGGCCTCCCAGAGCTTTGGGTTTGCAGAATTTATCCCAAATGACTAGAGCCCATTTTTTATCTGGATTGTGGCCATGCCAGAGAAATTTCCTCTGTAGATTTCATAATTTTTTTTATGACTGATTGAGGGGATGCTATAGCGGAGAAAAGATAGGTCGGTATGGCTTGGAGGACAGATTTAAGGAGGGTGATTCTGGCTGGGAGGTTAAGGCAGTGGAAGGTCCAACTGCTTAGACGATTGGAGATGGAGAGAAGGAGAGAGTCCCAAGAGAGGTTGCGAGCTACCGAGTCCGACAAGGGGAGGCCTAAGTAGTGAGTTGGGAGAGTGCAAACCGAAATGGAGAGAAGCTGAGAGATGTGTTGTTGGATAGCCTGGGGGGTGTTGAATAAGAAAAGCTGTGATTTTTCTAGGTTGAAGGAGGTGCCAGTGGCATCGCTGAAGTCAGAGAGAATGGAGCTGAGCTTGTTGGCTTCTTGTGCCATGCGGGTGTTCATTAGCATGGTGTCATCTACAAATTGACTGTGTGAGACTGTAGGTTGAAGCCCATAAAGGGGTAGGCCTTGTAAGGATCCATTATCTATGGAGGATTTTATGTAGCGTCCCAGGGATTATGCCATTATTACAAAGAGAAAAGGGGAGAGAGGATCCCCTTTCCTTATACCACGAGAGGGGGAAAAGGGTTGGGAGGGGGTGCCATTGACAAGAATTGAGAAAAAGGTGGAAGTGATGAGATTCAAGATCCAGTCAATCTAGTTAGTACTGAAACCGAAGGCTACTAAGACTGATCTTATATAGTGCCATCTTAGTTTGTCAAAATCTTTGGAGAGATCAAGCTTAAGAAGCATACCCGGTGTTCGTGCGCTTTTGAGTGAGTGGATGACCTCATGGACCAGAATGAAACTGTCCATTATTTGTCTTCCTTCGACATAGACCGACTGCTCCTTTAATATGATGAAGGGGAGGATTGGCTTGAGTCTGAGAGCTATAACTTTGGAGATGATTTTGTAGATGACATTGCAGAGCACTATGGGTCTGAAATTCTTCGGATTGGTAACCCTCTCTTCTTTGGTTATTAGGGTGAGAAAGGTGGCATTGAAGGCTGGGAGGAATTTGCTAGAGCTGCGTGATTCCTCCACCAGTTTCTAGAACTCTTCCCTTAGCATGGGCCAACAGAAGTGGAAGAAGTTTGTTGTAAAGCCATCAAGCCCAAGAGCCTTGCCCATGGGTAGCTCTTGGATGACCTGATCCACCTCAACTTGGCTTATGGGAGTCATGAGGGCTTCGTTCTGTTCCTGGGTGATGAGTGTCAAAAGATTGGCTGACACTTTCTCAATAGCCTCTGCATGGTCCTGCAGAGGCTCTGAAAGGAGGTATTGGTAGTAATCAGTGAGCTCCTGCATGATGTCCTGATGGGTGAGTAGGGTTGTGCCCTGGGCATTTTCTAGTTTGGTTATATGGTTGATGAAGCACCTGTGGATCATGGATCGGTGGAAAATTTTTATGTTTTCCCCCCCTCTTTTAGCCATTGAACTCTGGATTTTTGTCTCTAGATAATTTCTTCCTATTGTAGCCTTTCTTCCAATTATTGCCTGGTGTGCTTTTCCTCCTGTTGTTGATTTGGGGTGTACCATGTTTGAATGGATTGCTTTTGTAGGGCTTCTAGTTTTTGTTCCATGAGTTTTCTCTCTTGGAAGATGTTTCCAAAGACTTCTTTTCTCCACTTGCACACTTGCTTCTTGAAATATTTGAGCTTCTGCTAGAAGCAGTACATTTTGGTTCCCTGCTAAATCTCTGCCATGTCCCACCAAATCTGAGCCATCTTTTGGAAGTCGGGATGGGAGAGCCACAACTTTTCAAACCTGAAGGGTTTGAGCTTGGGGGAATCCATAGTGTCCACCCATAGTTGGATAGGCCAATGGTCTAAGCCTACTCTTGGGAGGATTTTGGACTCGATTAGAGGGCCCTCCAAGAGAAGGGTCTTTGAAAGAAGAAAGCGGTCGAGCCTGTAGGAAATCTATTGGGGTCTCGTGCGCTTGTTCGTCCAAGTGAAGGTTACATTGCCATTTTATATGTCTACCAGTTTGTGTTGGTCCAGGAGATCCTGGAATTTTGTGTTGTATTGTTCCAATATTTTCTTCCCCCTACTTTTTTCCTCTAGAGTAAGGATCATGTTGAAGTCACCACCCACAATCCACCTCTGATTGTTGGCTATGGAGCTAAGGTGTTCTAAGTTCTGAAGGAAGATTTCTTTTTCCTTGAAGGTCTGCGGTCCATAGGAATTGGTTATCCATCCATATTTATCCAAACCTATTGCTCGATAATGGGATGTGAGAGTTCCTGGTGTCGAGAGTCCTTGGTTCAAAATGAAAAAGTTTGGGTTCCAGAGGATGGCTAGGCCACCTGTCGCGCCTTTTGAATCTGTGTGGTACGAGTTGTAGTTTCACCAGCATTTTCTTAAGATCTCTTCCACTGTCTGACCCGCGCATTTTGTTTCTTGGAGGAGGAAGATGTCTGGGTTTTCCGTTTTGATCCAGTTTCGGAGGATCCTTTGCTTGGATCTTCCATTGAGGCCCCTAATGTTCCAAGTGATGACTTTCATGATTTAACAGTTTGGTGGGTGGGAGAAGGATCTCTCCGAGAGCTTTTGTATCTTTCCTGAGTTGATCGTATAGTTTCCAGCCTCCTTGATGATCCATTGCACCATTTTCATGCCTCTCCTTTTGTTTTCCTTTGTGTTTCTTCTTGGATCATGGTTTGGGTCTCCTTTTATTCCCAGTCTTAAGGTTGCCCCTACTAATGAGTCCATAAAGACCTTGTGGACTTTTCTTAGCTGATCTTTGGGTATGGTTTGTAGGTATTTCTTGTTAATAGCTTCTTTCAGTCTATCAAGCTCTATTCCTGCTAGGTCCTGTTCATTCATTTCCATTACTGTCTCTTCCTCTTTTTCAGGCTCTTTTCTTGAGTCTGAGTGGAGTGGAGGGTAGCTCAGGGTTTCCTGGGATGGGGGCTCTTGAGGTTGTTGATTTTCCTTGTCGCTGGTGCCTTCTTCTTCCATTTCTTTATGAGGGTTTTCCACCTCTTTTGTCGCTAGTAGATTTGTTAATGCGTCAAAGGAGTTGGTGTTGGGATTTTTCCAACTATTATTGGTAGCTGGTTTCTTTTGCGTTTGTTTCCTGTGAGTCTGCACCTATGTGAAGCCATCCTTTGGCTTCTCTTCCTC
>JASDQU010589206.1:5471-16913 GCA_032191745.1 Picea mariana | reverse complement strand
AATATGAATTAATTAGTACCTAGAATGAAAAGTCGGCCCAGGCATTTTGTCAGGATTAGCATAAATAAAGGGCACGAGTCTTCATTTGACACAAACTTCTCAGAATTGTAGAGAGTCACTTGTGCACACTGCAGTCTGGTAGTCTTGTGTGCAAGTTCTGGAGAAGGTGTTGCCGCCAGTTCTGAAGCCTATTGCTTCTATCTTTTGGGTTGGACTCACTGATCAACTTCGGTTACTTCTTGCTTGGTGAATTATCCTTACTTGGCTATTGTATTGCTACTAGGATTATTCTCTCTGTCAAGGTCAAGGTGCTCGGAGGGTGGCTTCTGCCTATGGTTGGGTGACAATAGTGATATTGTCTATGGTAAAACAAGCACATTCTAACAGGTTATGGGCCCACACCTCCTTCATTCAGTCTAACCGCTGGAAGGAAGCATAGCCATTAGGATACTAAGATCGTTGAAGAACTGTCACTAGGGTTACAAGCAGGAGCAGATTCCAAGACACTGCCGCTAGGGTTACTAGCAGGAGCAGTTGCAGAAACCCTAAAACCCCGATCCAACACCTTGTGATGGAACATCTCGTTCAAGAAGAAGGTATTCAAGTGTGCCCTAGTCCAGTGCATCTCTTGGCACTCTCAGAAGGCAGAAACATCAAATCTGAAGTTTTGTATCAAGGCATAACCAGTCACCAGTCGACCAAAGTCATGAGTGAAAAGACTAGTCATCTACACTACTCAACACTCACAGGAATGATTGAAGATGACATGTGGATAATTGATAGTGGGGATTCTAGGAATATGCCAGGATATCAATCTAGACTCTCAAATGTAAATGAGAAGAAGACATCATACAAGGTAGAGCTTGGAGACAAAAGCACTTACCCAGTCGAAGGATTTGGACAAGCCTCCATCAAATTGAAAACATGTAACAATGTTCATTTGAGCAATGTCTTATATGTACCTAGTTTAGAAAATAATCTTGTATCCATATCTTGCCTAGAAGAAAAAGGAAACATAATAGATTTCGTAGATGGAAAAGTGTTATCTTGGCATAAATACTCCAACATAGAGAATGCTAGGGTTATTGGAACCCCTGAAGGAAACCTACATAGACTACTAGAACAAAATGAAGAAGCTCCTATACATGATGAAGTCAATCCCAATGAACTTTGGCACAAAAGGTACACTCATATTACCTATCAATCATTACCTTTTCTCAAAAAGATGGTTGAAGGAATACTAGAATTGTAGTCTACACACACAGATGATTTTAGGGGCTAAATTTTGCTCATGGGCTAATTTTCCATGGTTTTTCCAAAAACGAGATTCGCTATTTTAAAAAAGATTCGCCCAAATTTTATAGAATACAATTATTTTACCTTAAAAATCGCCAAAAATTTATAAAAACTATATAAAATCCTTAGAAATTTGAATATTTTTACAAAACTATCGCCAAACATTTATAGTTGGCATATGAAGGATTAGTAAGATTCGCCAAGGTTTCTACATTTTAAAATAAATTTCCATCCTTAAAATCATCCCTATCTACACATGAAGGAATTTGCAAAGGATGTGCTCTTGGAAAGAATATCAAGAAACCATTTCCAAGAAACAACACTAGATCTAAGGAGATTCTAGATCTAATACACTCAGATGTTTGCGGTTCGATGCCAATCAAATCTCGAGGAGGTTCTCTTTACTACGTAATCTTCATAGATGATTACTCAAGAAATACTTGGTTATATCTCCTGAAGACAAAGGATGAAGTATTCAACAAGTTTCAAGAATTCAAAGCAGAGATAGAGAACCTCACTAACAAGAAAATCAAGACCTTGAGAATAGATAATGGAGGAGAATACACATCAAAGGAATTCATTTCCTTTTGTAAATAAGTAGGGATTAGGAAGGAGCTTACTATTCCTCATAATCCTCAATGAAATGGTGTAGCAGAAAGGAAGAACAGATCTATTTAAGAAGCCGTGAAGGCACTACTAAACGATCAAGGTTTATCCATGTTCTTATGGGGAGAAGCAACCATGACAACAATATATGTTCATAACAAAATTCCTCACCGCATATTGAAGGACATGACTCCAGAAGAAGCCTTCTCAGGTAAGAAACCTAATGTGGAAAACCTAAGAATCTTTGGATGTCTTGTTTACTCTCACATTCCCAAGGACAAAAGGAATAAATTAGAACCCTCTGGAAATAAGGGAATATTCGTGGGATATAGTGAATCATCCAAGGCTTATAGAATCTATATTTTAGAACAACATAAGATTGAAGTCAGCAGAGATGTGACCTTCAATGAAAAGATGGATTTCAAGAAATCCATAGAAGAAACTATAGAATAAGAGCATGAAGAGCCTATTGAAGAAATCACATGTCTTCCAGAAAACCAGAATGACGAAAAGGAACAACTTGATCATCCGATGCAACCATGTGATACCATTGATTCAGACACCGTACCTAAGACCAAGAAATGACTAGCTTGTCTTGAAGCTACCATACAAGAAGCAGAAAGACTCAAGGCCTTAGATGGGACCTTCAGAAAAATTAATAAGCCCAAAAGATTCTCAAGCTATGCAACATGTTTGACAAATATTCTAGATGAAGAACCTACCACGTTTGAAGAGGCAGTTTAGAAGAAACAATGGAAAGAAGCTATGATGGAAGAACAACAATTCATCATGAAAAATGATGTATGGGAAATTGTGCCTAGACCTAAAGAAAAATCAGTAGTAACTTCAAAATGGGTATATAAGATCAAACATGTAGTAGACGGAAGCGTGGATAAATATAAAACAAGGTTCATAGCTACAGGGAACTCCCAAAAGGAGGGAGAAGACTATGACAAAACATTTTCTCTGAATGCTATATATACTTCCATTAGAGCTATCATATCTCTCGTCGCTTCCATGGGATGGAGTTTACATCAGATGGATGTAAAAACAACTTTCCTCAATGGAGAAATCGAAGAAGAAGTATATATTGAACGACCTCAAGGGTTTGAAGTACATTCCAGAGACACTCATGTTTTCATACTAAAGAAAGATTTATATGGACTCAAGAAAGCTCCAAGAGCTTGGTATGCCAGAATAGACAACTATCTAATGAGACTTGGTTTCTCTAAAAGTCATGCAGATCCAAATCTTTACTACAAAGTCATGAATAATGCACATGTGATTCTACTACTATATGTTGATGATATATTCCTAACAGGTGAAGAGTCTCTCGTCATCCAGTGCAAAAAGGAACTAGCTTCTGAGTTTGATATGAAATATATTGGTCTCATGCATTATTACTTGGGACTAGAAGTATGGCAGAAACGTGGTGAAGTATTCCTTGGACAAGGAAAGTATGCAATAAAGATTATTCAGAATTTTGGAATGATGGATTACAAATCCATGGACACTCCTATGACTACAGATATAAGAAAAGTAAGAGATTCAGATTCAGATCTAGTAGATCCATCACTATATCGACAATTTATTGGGTCATTGATGTATTTGGTAAATACTCAACCAGACATTTGCTTTTCCATGAACACACTAAGCCAGTTCCAGGTGGAACCTAGACATGAGCATTGGAAATATGCAAATCATGTTCTAAGATATATTCATGGAAAACTAAAATATGGTTTAAGATATACTGCATCCAGTGATATACAACTTCATGGATTCACAGATTCAGATTGGGCAGGAAGTGCAGAAGTTATAAAGAGTACTTCAAGGATGTGTTTCAGCTTGGGCTCCGCTATGATATCTTGGGGCAGCAGGAAACAAAATTATGTCGCACTCAGCATAGCAGAAGTAGAATATATCACAACATGTGAGGAATGTACAAAAGCGATATGGTTGAGAAAGATAATCTCTGATTTATTTGATCAGGTTTCAGATTCGACCATAATACACTGTGACAATCAAAGTTGTATAAGGCTATCAGAACACCCAATGTTTCATGAACGGTCGAAACATATTGAGATCAAATAGTAATTTATTCGAGATAAATTCTAGGAAGGAGAAGTAAAGCTCCAATATATCCCCATAGATGAGAAGACAACATATATCCTGACAAATCCTCTATCCAGAATAAAGTTTGCATATTTCCGAGACAAATTGGGGATCGTGGAAATAACTCCCTTAGTTGAAAGGGAAGAAATGAATCTCTGGGTTGGGAGGGAGCACTGACATATTATTGAATTGAGGACAGTCATTTACAAGTTTGAAAAATGGTCCAGCTTGGGCAGTTCCTTTCCAGTTCGGAAAGTGGTTTGAGATTTATGACGGACAAGCATTTTCCAGTTCGGAAAATGGTCCAGATCAAATGTTCATTTTTGTAATGAAAATGGTTCGATGGATTGTTGATGTACCATAGACAATGATTTCAAATTGTGGTTAACATGGGGAATGGTCTAGGACAATCTCTCCTCTTTATGGTCAATTAAGAATACTGGTACACCTCACCGGACAATCATTCTTTCGAAGCTCACAGTTGTGAGCAGCTTCAAAGAATGGTCCATTTTTGAGGTTGGTGCAGGACAATCATTCCTTAGGGCATATTCATTCTGTCCAGGTTGCACTTTTTTTAGTGCCAGAGGAATGGCCCAGGGTGGGGAATGGTTTAGGTTCAGCAATTAGGGATAGGCATTCCCTAGGGTAGACTCATTCTCTACAGGTTGCACTTTTTTTGGTGTCGGAGGAATGGCCCAGGGTGGGTAATGGTCCAGGCTCAGAAATCAGGACATTTATTCTTCCTTGCTTGAGAAGAATAGTCCAGATAGCCCATCATTGATGTTCTAATCTGAGGGCAGATGCTCTTTCATATCTCACATATGTGAGTGAAAGAATGGCCCAGATGATTCAGTTTATATCATAACAATATTTTCTGTGCAGGTTGGTATCAAATGATTGTTATGGAGACTTCACGTCTCCAGACAGTAGAGATATGCTACTATGGTGGATATGTTCCACTTTTTGTGACTATGTGTCACAGTTTGAGTATTTGTGTACTACTATGGATAAACACAGTTGTGTTCTATCAGTTGACATTGTACCAGTTGTCATGGAGATTATCCAGTTGGATAATAATGATGGTGCTCGTGATGCTACCAGTTGAATGGTCTATTTGTGCTCAAGACCATTTTTGGTTATACCTCCCTAGATAGGAGGGAGTGTTGATATTATGGTAGCTCTGGGAGGTATTAACCTCCATTGTGACCTTTGACAAGATTAGAATATTCTAGAAGAAAGAAAAGAAGTGAACGTAACCCTAGAAGAAATGTCGATTGAGAGAGATAATTAATATGAATTAATTAGTACCCAGAATGAGAAGTCAGCCCAAGAAGTCTTGCAGGATTAGTATAAATACAAGGCGCCAGTCTTCATTTGACACACACTTCTCAGAATTGCAGAGAGGCACTTGTGTGCATTGCATTCTGGGAGTCTTGTTGGCAAGTTCTGGAGAAGGTGTTGCTGCCAGTTCTGAAGCCTATTGCTTCTATATTTTGGGTTGGACTCTCTGATCAACTTTGGTTAATTCTTGCTTGGTGCATTAGCCTTGCTTGGCTATTGGATTTCTACCAGGATTATTCTCTATGTCAAGGTCAAGGTGCTTGGAGGGTGGCTTCGGCCTATAGTTGGGTGACAATAGTGATATTTTCTATGGTAAAACAAGCACATTATAACAGTTTGGTTCCAAACCACCTTGGAGCATAGCCGCAATCACGTGTCTACATGAGGTCACCGCCTAAGGTCACATATAAGGAGGGGTCAAGATAAAAGGAGCTAGCGCCAACTCTGATATTTTCTCAAGGGTGAAGGAGAAGGTTGTGAGGGCCATCAGACCTATTCCAGAAAGCTGGAAGGGCCTTTGTTTAGTTACAGAACGAAACCATCAAGGTTTCAGAGAGCCAATTTGGCTCAAGATTGAAGATCCTTGACTGGGAGGTCACACAACCCTTAGGAGAGAAGGGGGTCTGCATTAAGAAGAAAAAGGAACTGTAGCATTGTTGAAAATTTTGTTTATCATATGCGTAATTCTAACAAAATGGTCGCTTGCACATTTTGTAAAATTAAGGGGGCTTAAGAACATCAACTCAGGATGTGTCTTGAGGAAATGGAAGAAGACAAGGGAGCCTCCAGTCATGATAAGGAGGCCGAAGGATAGAATACCAGAGTTGGTAATGCAGAGGCAGAGTCTAATGGACACAAAGGAAAAGGAGAGAAGGAAACATTAATAGAAACTGTAAGAAGCCTGAAAATAGAAGTGTAGAGCTACAAAGTAGACAACGAGAGACTGATGAGAGAGAAAAGTCAGATAAATTCTCGAGTGTTACAGAGATTAAATCAATTGCATAAGCAAACAAAGAAGGGATCAAACTCAAAACAAGAGGAAGAAGGAAGGTGCCATGAAAGAAGGGATGATCATGGAAGAGTTGGTTATTCCAGAAGTGCTAGTAGAGCTCATGGACACCACTCACCTCCTTACTCAAAAATAAAGTTTTATGCATCGGAAGATTCCATAAGAAATCCAGAGGTGTCTCCTGTCAGACACCAAAGAAGGAAACAAGAGGTAGATAGTTTGAAAGGAGAGTTGAGGAAGATCAAGCCGCCTTCCTTTGACGGTGAAAGAGAAAGGGAAGATGATGTCGAAGCATGGTTTCTTGGGCTCCAGATATATTTTCAGTTGCATAACTATTCCTCGAACCTGGAAGCTAGGATTGACACCTACCATTTACATGGGAAAGATGCAATGTGGTGGGACCAACTGAAGCAATTTGAACATATTAATGAGAGTGGGGTCACTTGGAAGCAGTTCAAGAAGTACTTCCAGAAGGAGTACCTCTCAGAGCATTTCTATGACAAGAAAATGCAGGAGTTCTTTGAACTCAGGTTGGGAAGAATGACTATGGCAGAGTACGAGAAGAAGTTCTTGGGATTGTTAAAATATGTCAGGTTCATTGGTGATGAGAAAGTGAAAATACAGATATTTCTAATTGGACTGCCAACCTTTTATAAGGAAAAGATCAAGTATGACGAGCCCAAGAAGTTGACTTAGGCCATCATGAAGGATAAATACTTGTATGAGAAAGGTCGGGGAAGAGAATCCCTGTAGAAATCTTGGAAGGACAAGAAGAGTGAGAAGTTTGATTAGAGGAGGAAAGGATTCAAACCTCCCTTCAATAGGAATGAGCCTAATAGAAATAATCAAGATCAGTATGCTAAGGGGGATTCCAAGAGGGAAGATTCCTTGGGAAAAAGGGGAAGACCACCAATCCAATGCTGAGGATGCAAGGAATATTGCATGTACAAGGATTGCCTACACAGAAAGGACAGAGTGAAGATTGTGCACAACATCCAAGAGGCTACAACAGTCGAAGATATGGGAAGAATATATGTAGCTTTAAATGATCGATAAGCAGAGTACCAGTCCAATATGATCGAGGTGGAAGGTAAGATAAAAAATCAGCCTGTTTCTATTTTGATTGATTCAGGAGAAATTCATTGTTACGTTGACCCTAAGATAGTGGATAGATTAATTTTGGAGAAAAGTAAACTTGGAAAATAAAGTTTGGTTAAGTTAGCCACTGGAACCAAAAGAAGAATCCATGATATGGTCATAAGTTGTTCCATAAGCCTTAATGGTGTGAATACAAATGTTGATCTAAATATCATACCATTAAGGTCTTATGATATTCTAATTGGAATGGATTGGTTGGAAAAGAATCATGTTGTCCTAGATTGTCATAATAAGGCATTTGCATGTCTTGATGGAAATGGAAAACATAGCACTATGAAAGGAGTTCCAAGACCCATATCTATAAGGGAGATTTCAGCCTTACAACTGAAAATATGTTTTAGGAAAGGATGTCAATTGTATGCAGCTCATGTTGAAGATCTAGAAAATACAAAGGGGGAAAGCCTTGAAGATTTCTCGGTACTACAGGAATTTGAAGATGTATTCCAAGAAATACCTGGATTGCCAACAAAAAGGGAGATAGATTTCTCAATTGATTTAGTGCAAGGAGCTGACCTGATGTCAAAAAAAACTTACAGAATGAGCACACCAGAGTTAAAAGAATTACAAATGTAGTTGGAAGAATTGTTAAAGAAAGGGTACATATGTCCAAGTGTTTCACCTTGGGGAGCACCAATACTTTTTGTCAAAAAGAAAGATGGAGCCTTGAGGTTGTGTATTGACTTTCGACAACTGAACAAGTATATTATAAATAACAAGTATAATCTACCCTGAATTGATGACCTCTTTGATCAACTAAGAGGAAAAAATATATTTTCAAAGATTGACCTGAGGTTAAGATACCATTAGGTAAGAATCAAGGAAGAAGACATTCATAAGATAGCCTTTAGGACTAGGTATGGGCATTATGGATTTTTAGTGGTGCCATTTGGAATGACCAATGCACCAGTTGTATTTATGTGCTTAATGAATGGTATATTCACAAATTATTTGGATGAGTTTGTCTTAGTATTCCTGGATGACATACTTATTATTCTAAGTCTGAAGAGGAGCATGGACATCACTTAAGACTGGTATTGCAAGTACTGAGAGAACATCAGTTGTATGCCAAGTTGAGTAAGTGTTCTTTTTATCAAAAGAAGATCCATTACTTGGGACACATTATTTCAGAGTAGGGAAGAGAAGTAGATCTAGAGAATATCGAAGCCATTAGAGGATGGCCAAAACCCATAAATGTGTCAAACGTTAGATATTTTATGGGATTAGATAGCTACTACAGAAGGTTCATAGTAGGGTTCTCTAAGATTTCTCATCCCATCACTTTCTTTCAAAAGAAGGGAACTAAATTTGAATGGACACTCAAGTGTGAAAAGAATTTTAATCTGTTGAAGGAATTACTTACTAGTGCACCTGTGTTAAATATTGTTGACCCCATTAAACTAATTACTTACTAGTTAAACACAAGGGAAACTGCTCAGTCAACGACCAATGATGAAAATAAGGCCAGGTCACCTACTAATGATGTATATAGATGTAGGGTGTGACTCTAGGTTGAACTCTCAGATAAATGTGTCTTAGTTGATAAGAGTTGACTCGTTAGTTCGAAGTCAATGAGTACCTTCCATACTAGCATAAGTATAGGCAAAATATTATTGTTGATTCTAAGAAGTATTTGACGACGAGAAGGATGACATGAAAAGTCAATAATTTTGAGGAGTGTTCGACATAGGATAGAACTTCCCTTGAACAAAAGCAATACACAAAAGTGATTTGGGCAGCATAGACTCAAGGATGAATGACGACATAAGTATACAACATAGGAGGCATCGACAAACTCTCCATAGTGACTGGAAGAATAACCAGTCGGAGGAGTTAAAACATTGTTTAAATGGTTCGGTTTACTAAGGCCATACTAAACCCAATTTGTTGAGAAATGGACTCAAAACTTTGTGCTTCATTCAAGGGAGACATGACTACTGCCAAAACATTGCAAAGAAGACTCTTTCCCGTCCTCCTTTTCTGTTATTTCATTTTTTTTTTGTCTTTTTCATATTAGGAAGCATGAAAAAGAATAAAATAATGTTATAGTACAATGGAGGAAATGAGTGTCGAGGGAAAGGAAACTAGTTCCAAGCGAAAGGAACATACCTATGCTCAATGCAAGGAAACACATGTAGGATATGAACACTCGGGGAAATGTTTCCTATAGGGATATAGGTTTCAAGTCGCAAAGACAAAGATTGCAAGGTTACCAACTGATGAAAATGCATAATAAAGATGCTAAACAACAACAAACTGAAGCCAATATTAGGCTCAAAAAGTGCAACTAGTAAATATGTAATACAATTACAACTTAACAAAAAAACTGGGATGCCTACGGGAATAGCTAGAAAAAATATTGAGAAGAAAAATGAGGTTTCATTGCAATTTCATGGTGGGACTAAAGAGGGCTCCCAATCCTATGAAAATACTTCAGCATGGGAACCAAAATGAAAAAAAAGGTTCTAAATAAGGCACCCATGAAGGGTAGGTTCCACCACAAACAAGACGAAACTTATATTTAGCGAAGAAGGATCCATGTTGCAATTCAGTGGGGTTGATCCTAAGGAAAAATGAGCCAAGAAATAGATAATGAAAAAAATGCATGGATGGGAAAATCTAACCTATATGTTAGTGCCAATATCATTAGCTATCAGAAGGGATCGACACGACAAAAAGGTTCCAAAGAGAAATGTTTCTAAATTCCTATACATATGACCAACATCACTCATTCAAAAGTTAATAAGTCTAATATATAAACCTATGATAACAACTTGTGCTATGGAATACAAAACTTGAAAAAAAGAAACCCTAAAAGTACAATCTGTACAAAGTATCGCACAACCTTGAAACATATACATAGTACTTCTCTAGGTAGAGCCCATCGTGAGTCTCAGGTCAAGGGTTTATTCAGTAGTCAACTTGTAAAGTTTCCAATTCATGAAAAAATATAAATATATGATGCATGTCTTCCCATGGTCAAAAATCCATAATCAATTAAACATCCAAAAAAATTGGGACTTGATGATGCAAACATATGGTGTTTCCAATTCAAGTATATCGTCATCCTAAGGAAATTAAACATCCAAAAAATTGGGACTTGATGATGCACAAATACCATTGCTCAAGGTATTACAAGCAGTAAGATCAAAATCAAGAGTAAATTCCAAATTACTCGAGCCAAAAGGGGAAATCAAGGGATCACATACCCCCATTGGATACAACACCTAATCAATTGTGGAGACCTTGTCTCGAGAAGGAAAACATGACTATAAAGATACCATCTGAGAAGCAATTGATACATTGAGGATAAGACACCACATAATTCACCAGTGGCAAGGAAGAGTCTACTAGAACCCTAGAAACATACAAAGAGGAAACATGAGCTAAAGATGAATTATGATGGTGATTATCAGATGCAAGATGATAAATAGTGACAATGCTTCTTTTGTGAGGAAAATGCATCACCCAAAATAATGTAGACACCACAACATTCATAGTATAAACATAATCATGCCCAAGAAGCATATTGAAGTCTAAAGGGCCTTACACCACTAACAGATCGACCAGGAAAATATTCCCACGTAACATGATAGGGAACTGAGGAAGGATCCCCAAATATTCACTAAGTCTTATGTTGAAAGCCACCAAGTCATTGTTAGTTGACACAATCTTGGGGTAACCCAAATCTTTCCAAGATGGGGAGGATAAAATACTTGTGGAGGCTCCTTCATCTACAATACATTGGTATTTTTTTTTAATTATCTTCAACCCTTATTTTGAAGGGTGCAGAAGAAGGAAGGCAATCATGTGTAAGGTTCTTTGAAAAGTGTGTTGTTTGACACACTTATATTTCTCAATCCTTTAATAACCTACTCAAAGTCACCAATTGCAATGATTTCCTTATACTCTTATGCGCTAAG
>JASDQU010589205.1:30601-48016 GCA_032191745.1 Picea mariana | reverse complement strand
GTTTTAAATATTTCACGGTCCCAATTTTATAATAACATGGGAGCTTGATCGTTGAGGTTGATTTTATTTGGGTGGAAATCAGTTTTTTTGTTATCATTAACAATTTCTTAAATATTTGGGGGTTCTAATTATATTATAATGTGGCAGGATGATCGTGGAAAAGAGCCATCCACAGAACATGTAAATGATTATTAATTTCCACTTTCATTTTACGTGAATTTTATTGTTTTCTTATATAATTTTACTGAAATAACATTGTTTTGGTTGAAATTATATGTAGTCGGCAGTCCATGTTGATCATGATTCCGCCAATGAGGAGGGGTTGTATTCAATATCCCTAGATCCGATGGTATTAATAAAAAAAAATATCATCAAAGCAAACAAGGAACTTGCTAGATTATTAGATCATCAAAATCAAACTCCCAACATCCTAGAAAAGATCAATCTCCTTATGTCACAACTTAACACATATAAGGTAATAACCATAATTTAAAGTTTTTTTTTCTAATGTACTCATATGTTCAATTATGAAACTTTGTTCTTTAACTTTTACATTACCTCACGAAAAAACATTTTGTTTTTTATAAAGAGATTTTTGGAGCCTGTTCATCCCAGTGTTGGTAGCAGTGGTGTTGCAGAGACACTACAGAGTCCTGATGTGGGAAGTCATACAAATTCTAGAGTACTATTTACTTCTCCATATTCCACACCTAATTTAGATAGTATCCATGACACGCACCGCCAGACATCCACACATCAGTCAGAGTCTAGAGATATTGACAGAGATGAGGTTGATGATGTGGTTGACATGGTTGCATTTTTTGGATCTAGACATGTGACAAGCACGAGGACCCTTCCGTGCACATTTTTTGTCGACAATGATGGACTTCCATTAAAACAAATAAGACTCCAAGGTAGTTTTCATATTTTAATCATTTCATGTTGTCCATCTCATACACAAATAATCTAGATTATTAATTTTAAATTAATGATCATATATTTTTGTGTGTAGGAAACGACCATTTTTATAGGCACCTAGAGAGAAAGGCCTGGTTGATTTTTGGGCCAACCTTACGCATGAGGTGGAATTTCCATAATTCCAACCTCAAAAATGAACTTATGGATTATCTTGAAGGTCTCTTTGGAGTAGACATGTTCAATAAAAAAGAGGTCACCTCTGCTGCGGGAAAATATTTAAAATATACACGAGATGTTTATAGACGAAGCTTGGCAAGAAATCCTAGGTATGAGCATCCTCCCTCAATTCCAGAGAGGGAGTGGAAGGCGATCATTGATGATGCAAAAGAAAATATTTTGAAAAACTCATTGTTACACCAAGGTAAATTACAATATTTTGATTTCAATACCAGTTTTAATTTTCTTTAGATCTAAATAAAAGTGTGGTTATATATAACATACTTGAAAATTTTGATGATAGGTTGCTTAACACTTCGAAGGAAACCAAAGCAAGGATTTCAAAACATGGCCAACACAAGCTAGGCCAGGGCGGCTACTCGAGGTTACATTCATGAATCGTAAGTACCCAAACATCTTAAGAATATTATTTGTATCGCCTTACAATGTTTAGGTAATTGCAGCCAAAAATATTAAAAAATCATACCCTTATGCAATGCAGGGCGACGACTTCAGAACTGAAACCACGGAGGAAGACCTCCAACTTGGTTACAAGTACGGTTATAAAGTCATGGTTGATCATAGGAAAATCATGGGGCAGACCCCAAGATCCAATTTGCGGGATAAGGTAAATAAAAATTAGTCCACATTAACCTTTCATTACTTATAAAATATGTAAATGTTTGATATCGTCCATAATTTAATGTCTTACTTTGTTTTAATCAAGGGGGAAGCACTATTAACTTTGTTTTATAGTGCATGCATCCAGAATATCATGGTGCACCCTAGTAGCCCCATCCCAATGGGGTGAAACCTCAATATGTTCCTGTGACTGAGACCCACGATGGTAAAATGGTTGTATATTAATCATATACTTAATAATTTTGTACTTATAAATTATGACGTTTCAATGGAAGAGAATGTCATATTTTATTCTCCTCGACCTGAAGATCAGTTGAACAGGGCAACCATTCCAATTGCATTGACTAGAGGACCAGGTAAATAATTACATTGCAAAGTTTTTTTTTAATATTAATGAACTACCTCAATGATATTTAAAAATTGGCCATATAAATTTAATAGTTTTTGTTTTTGTAGGTGATGGCCCCTCACAGCAAAATCCACGTTATGGGTACAAGACCAGATGTACTCAACATGAAAGGACTGAAACAACATCAGTTGCTGAAGAGCACCTAGTAAACAAAGACATGGAGATGGATGAATTACTTAAGACCTGGAAAACACAAAAGAAGACTAAAAGAGATTGATGATGTGTAATAATTTTATCAGACAGTTAGATGTACATTATATAGTTGAACATGTAATGATGCATATAATGCATTGACATTATGGGTACTTTTTCATCTGATAATATACACAAGGCTATTTCTATGGCTTGTATATATCTGTGAATATAATTTTGTTATACACTTAATGATAATTTCAACTTCTCTTAGACTTGGTATATATTGATTCAATACTCCTTGGTTCTATTGGTTCTATTGGTTCTATTGGCATTGACATACAATTTATGCATCAATTTGTGGCTCCATGGATATCATCCTAGTGATTTTAAGGCATTGGTAAACATGAAATTTAAGAGATTGAATTGTTCAAGTTTGGATTTAAATTTTACATGCTTGTTTGTTTGTGGGTTTTAAGAGTTCCAAACTTGTATCTCTTTATCTTTTCATAATGGTAATCTCTTTGTATTTTAAGATATAACGTGAGAATCCAAGCAAGACCTGGTGCCTCGTGCTTGGGATATGGAGTCTAGGCAACAAATAGAACTTGAAAATCAATAAAGAAGATGTGACAAAACCACCAAACAACAAGTGTTATCAATCAAGGACAGATCTGATATATATATATATATATAACAACCATATGAAATTCTCAACAAAGACACAACAACACATCAACAAAAATTTTGCAGCCACATAAGACATCAAAGATGATATTAGATTAAGAGAGATAACATTCTATTGAATGATCAACCCTTAAGCTATCTCTTTTAGAAGGGTCACAAACTATCTCAATTATTAATTTTTTTTAAAATAAATATCTGTTTGTTAGGTCATATCAGGAGTACAAATTCTCTTTGATATCTCATAAAAAGTTGAAATTCTTACAGTAACTTCCTTGCATTATGAAGAGCATGAATAATAATGTTGTTAAGTGACAAACTACGAAGAAAATTCATGCTTAAACACCTTATCAAGAACCCTATTGGCCTCCTCAATGTTTATTAGTTCTTGCAAAGAGCATCCATTAATGTAGTAATTGTTACAAGATAAGGATTGTATCCCTTGGACACCATCTCATCCAAAACATTGTAATCTTCCTCCCACCTACCTTCTTCACTACTTCGGTTTTTCTTCCTCAAATTGCATGTGAACCAAATGATTTACAACACCCATATTTTTTAAGATTCTACCCAATATTAGACTGCCTATATAAACCCAAATGTCAATAATAATCATTGATCCAAGGACTTAAAAATTCATTGGTTTCGCAAGGGACTAAGGGGCCAATAATGGTTATTAGCTTTCCATTGAATGGTACAAGGGGCCAATCTTCCCAGGTAATTGTTAATGTTATTATTTCACTTCCTTCATAAGAATCAATTTCCAAATTTTCCTAGGAATTATTTTTTCTATACTCTAATGGAACCTTTATCTAAAAACGTATTGGTGATTCCCCATTCCTCCTACTATGCAAAACCAACCTAGAATTTATGGAAGCCTTCAAAATTTTTAACCATTAAAGGGTAAAATTGGATTAAAGACTTATTGTAAGACTTATAACATCAAATTGGATTATGCACTAGTGATGATTCAATGGGTTTATTGTATCCAACTACCCTATTTCTTTCAACAAAAAAATGGAGATTTGGTTACGAGAAACAATCACAAACATAGTTCATTATCACAACTGTAGATTTTAGAAATTGTGTGTAATCACTCTATTGAATACATTGCAATAATTTTGTGTATACATCGTATTATCACAACTGTAGATTTTAGAAATTGTGTGTAATCAGTTTATTGGATATATTTGCAAGAATTTTGTGTATAATGTCTGCGAGTTTTGTAATTTTCTTTTAATGTGTAAAATTTCTTTGTGTGATGTATGGAAGTGAAAAATGATAATTGTAGTTTAGTGGTTTCATTATTTTTATAGTAATTATGTTGTAAGGAATTTCACTATGAACCAATTATAACGTGTCATTAGTCCTATTTGTTATTTTTGAATCTCCGTGGCCATAAAATCACTTGTCAAGATCAACATGGAAGTTTTTGCATTAGTGGCAGTTTTTTTGTGTGAATAAAAAAAGGAGTTTCCTATTGTTGATCTTTTAGAGTACATAAATGCCACATGTCAATAGTTTTCCACTTATTCAGCCAAATTAGTGGAGACTGGAACATGTGGAAGACTATGATGTTAGTAGGTGGTGGATTGAGTTCTTAGTGAACTGTTCTATGCATCTAACCCTGCCAAACGAAAACCAGAGAAAGTGGTGGATCGAGTTCTTACTGAAATTTTCTATGCATCTAATAAAAAATACCAACCAAAAAAAGATGACAGAACTGTAAAATTGCATCATCGCAGTACAGAGAGTTGAGTTGAGAGTGTGCAAGGTGACCAAAGCAAAGAAATTACACATTAGCACCTGGGGGCATGTCATTTGAAGTGATTCTTAAGGGGGTGTCCCTGGGTTGGAGCACAAAAGGACTCACACAGGTCAAGAAATGTTGCATTGCAGGTGCATTCTAGAAGGCATCATAGAGCATGTCAATCCGTTGGTGCATGAGGGTGTCCCGGTGTATCTGGTTCCTTAGCTCTAAGATGAGCTCGAGCTACTCTGGATGGAAGAAAGGTGGTGTATCATGGAAGAAAGTAGGGAGAATTGTAAGTGGTGGAGGTGTCAATACTAGGTTGCCCTCCACCTTTGCACCCAAGGTGTCCATAGCCTCCACTGCCTTGACCTCCTCTGCCACTGTCTCGACTTGGTTGTTCGTGTTTTGAATTGAGGTTGCAGAGTCCATATGGAGGAATTCCTCTGGGAATTACTCCTCAATTATACATGTGACCCATTCCATGGCGCCTGGGGCTCTTGTGCTTGTTAGATTATGGTTGGGGGGATGCCAATCATTTGACATTGTGAAGAGGATCGATTCCAGAGGAACCTGGATGGGTTCCACCGGAATTTCCTCCTCAATGTATGCCATTGGTGATGTTCTTGGTTTCTCCTGTCACCGAGTCCAAGCAATGGACAGGGAAAACTCCAAGCCAAAAACAAGACTCACAATCCATTCTAGTTGCTAATATCTAGTTACGAAAAAATCTAGTTGCTAATATGTTTTTTATGTTCTGGTCATTGAGTAATTTTCTGAATTTTATTATCAAACGTCCATACTTTATTAAACATTGAGTAATTTTGTAAAGTGGGTTATCTCTTTACTTATTGTTGTTAGCTTAGATCTAGGAGCTTCTATAGAAGTCCCACTATGTATTACAATGGTGGTACTCTTTTAGTCCCTTTGACCTACTATTGTGGTCATTTGTTGGACATAAATAAAATTATCTTATCTTATCTGACATGCTCATGAAAGCAATTTACAAGTACTTCTTTGAATGCTACCAAATTATTATAATCACATTCGTACCTATGAAAGCACTCTGATTACTGAATTTTTTGGCCTACATGTTGTCAAGCCAACTTGAGGGCATAAGGTACTTTATTAGGTTTCTTGTTCTACATGCAATGTCATATGATTGTCCTTGTTGTCTAGGATAACATTTCAATATACATATATATCTTTGCAAATTCTATGAATAGGATTTGTTTTCAAGGTCTAGAGTATTTAAAAATGTTCTTGTTGTAGTAGTTGTGTCTAAGAAAGTGTATTACAGTATTACCCAATGAAAAAATATTTTTTCAAGTCCTTGTAAAGTTGAAATATCATCTCTAATAAATTTAAATGGGAAATTGAACAGGTTCATTTTATAGTTATGGGTAATATGTTCATCTCAGAGCTGCACGTACATAGACGCTTTGATCTAAAAGGTTCATCTCAAGATCACTCAACAGACAAAGTTGAAATTGAAGAAACAACAACTCTCAAGGATCTGGATTTGAACTTTGTCTTTTACCTTGAACCATCTCGACATCAGGCACTTATAATGCAAGTTCATTAACCCTATGATCTTATTGTTATGGGTGATTTTTTATTTTCTTTTGATCAATGAACATTTTACATTCAGGGATTTTAAGTTTTAGACATCTTAAATTTGTTTGGATTCTGAAGATTTTTGGCATATTTCAATGTAAAAGTACTAATGGATAACCCTTTATAATATTAGATGAAAGATTTTATCATTGAAAGAAAAGTGCATAACTCTTTTTCTTTGAATTAAAACCTTGTTAAAAGACTTTGAATGTGCCAAAAGATTCCCAGCCTATCATCTACAAAAGTGATGAGTTCTGGAAAAGGCTTGCATTTTCTTTGTGAGCAATTGTTGATTCATCATATGGACAGTTAAAAATTAAATAGAATATTGTGCCTTTGTTCTTCATGTCCCCAAATAGATTTAAACTTAAATTTTGCATTTTTGTGGAAATTATCTTTTTAATCTGCGAGTGTTAATTGTCCTTGAATTGTAAATGGAACCCACTCAGAGGAGGAAACATTCAGGGTTGTTAAGTTTTAGACATCTTAAATTTGTTTGGATTTTGAAGTTTTTTGATAGGAATGATAGCCTATGAGGATTAGCGGGTAAATGTACCAATGGATAACCCCTTGATAATATTAGATAACAGATTTGATCATGAAAGCAAAGTGCATAATCATTTTCATTTGAATTTAAACCTCCTTGTCTCCTTAAAAGAATTTTCATGTGCCAAAAGATTCCCGAATTGTCATTGATAAGAGTGATGAGTTCTGGAAAAGGATTGCTTTTTCTTTCTGTGCAACTATTGATTCATAATCTGGATAGTTAAATAGAATATTGGTCCTTTGTTTTCCATGTGCTCTGCCAGATATAAATTTAAAATTTGCATTTATTCTGGAAATTATTGTTTTATTATTTATATGCAATTGTTAGTGTCCTTGAATTGTAAATGGAACCCACCCAGAGGAGGAAACATGGGCTAGACATGTTACATAAAACAACACAAAATGTGGGAAAATCCAGGAAATGGGGAAGTCTCTAGAAACAGGAAAGGAAACTAACATCAGAAAATAATATCGTTGACTTTTTGGACTATTGTTTCATCATTCATCCACTTTAGTACACAAGTTGCGTAAAATTTGGATGCCTAGATGATAGAATTGTCATTGTTGTCTTTCATATCAGATTTGAAATATCAAATCATTGTTTAGATTCATATCAAAACACAGGTTAAAAAATTTTAAAGGTGAAAATAGAGAAGGAATTTGTGCGCTAGTATCATAAGTACAACAAAATGACTAATGGCACCATTGTAAATTAGAGAACATTTCTGTCCTTGTGCTTAAAAACACCACTATTTTTAAATGTTTGGTTGTTCACTGTTTTCATTATATATAGTTTTTTATATGGTTTAGTATTTCTAAGGGTATATTCTAGTTCAATATTGTACTTGTGTTTTATTAGTGAATTTTTATTAATGAATGTTATAGATGTTTGGAAAAAAAAATTCCTCAAAAATCATTTTATAATTGGCTCAACATACTCTGAATAAGGGAATCAAATTTTATTTTATTTTTTAAATAAATATAGGTCATCACAAGAGCGATAACTTCAAGGAATTTTGCGATGAAATTGCTATACAAATGACGAAAAATTATCATCGATTGTATATCAATTTCGTCGCAATATTCCTTACACTCATCGCTCTTGTGATGATCCCTTAGATAGTTGATTCATCACAATATATTTTATCTTGTCGCTCTTGTGACGATCTCGCTAACTTGTCTCTCTTGCAAGAATCTCACTACCTTGTCGCTCTTGCGACGATCACCCTACCTTGTCACTCATGCGGCAATCACCCTATATTGTCACTCTTGCGACGATCTCCCTACCTTGTCACTCATGCGACGATTTCCCTTCGTTGTCACGCTTTCAATGATTTCCCTTCTTTGTCACTCTGGCGACAATACCCCTTCTTTGTCGCTCGTGCGACAATATCTCTTCTTTATTGCTCGTGTGACAACTTCCTAGTTTTGTCTCTCTTGCGACGTTGTTTCGGGTTTGTTTCACTTTCCATGACATGTGAAGCGGTGTTTGGGAGACCCAATATTCGTCGTAATATCCACGACATAGCGTCGAAAGAGCCGTCACAAAATTACCCAAATTTACTATTGCCAACAAGAATGTGTGTGTGTTCCTAGAACATGCACTCATTTTAGGAATGCGTGCATATTCATGATGGGAATTTTTATGTGCCAAGCACACTCCTCTACCTCATATTTCTCAAAAACTCGAACAAGCCCGACATTTGCACTTAAAAATAGCAGGAACAAACATGTTTTTTTTCTTTTTATCTTGTTGTTTAATTCATATACAATTTTATGTTATTGCAAGATAATTGTGGGAAGAATTGGAAGACAAATCTCTCCAACTGGAATTGAAATCGTTGGTTGTGTCTTCTTGGAATTTGAAGACAAATTTGTCCAATTGGAATTGTTATTTGTGTCTTATTGTGTAATACCAAGACAATTTTTTCCAATGGGAATTGTTAGTTTTGTCTTCTTATGTAATACCAAGACAAATTTGTTCAATTGGAATTGTTAGTTGTGTAATACCAAGAAACAATTATCCAATTAGAATTATAATAGTTATTTGTGTCTTCTTGTGGAATACCAAGATAAATTTGTCCAATTGGAATTGAAATTATTAGTTGTATCTTATTTTGTAATACAAAAACAAATTTGTCCACTTGGAATTGGAATTGTTAGTTGTTCCTTCTTGTGTAATACCAAGACAATTTTTTGGTGGGGTGCTTGGAAGCCAATTTTTCTCTTTAAACATGGGGAACCAAAGGACTTGAGAAAGAAATTCCTCGAGGAAATAGAAACCCATCGATAAAGGTAGAAGAATAAATATAAAAGGCAATGTTACGTATGTCAAAGCATAGGATTTCAGAAGAGGGAAATCAAATTTCTAACGGAATAGATGTCGTTGGTTTTTCTCCTCCATCACCACAAGAAAAGAGAATGAATTCATTAGAGACTAATCCATGCAGTATCTCATCAAGAAAACTGGTTGTGTATGACCATATGATGGAGGATTTTCTTGGAGATGATTATACAATGGATGCAATTAGAGAGGAAACTAGTGCACAACATTGTGGTGAAGAAATTCCTATGGTGAAAACTCTTGTTGGACAGTCAGACATTCCAGAAACTAGTCAATCCCATGTCCACTCTCCTCCAAGAATTGATCCACTAGTGATTGAAGAGGAAAGAATTGCAACATTTTTAACTCCACAATATGGAGGTCAAGAGTTCCATAATAGGGGTTCATCATCCCTACCTAGATTGAGCAGTGTGCGGTGAAGAAATCCTAAATGCATTCAAGTGGATGAAAGTGGTCTAGCCTTGCTTGAAGGTAAGTTACCTAACCATACTATTATTTATCATTCTTATAAAATCATTAAAGAATATTTTGAACCAAAATCCATGCCGCTAAATGTTAATTATTTTGGACTTTGTTAAAATCTAGAAGTTTGACTGCTATTAGGAGAGTTTTAGGCATTAAAAAAGTCAAAAGTTTAGAAACAAGTCATCATATTGTTAGAAACCTTGTAGATATTTTTCAAAGAATTGGTAAGAAATATCATTCTAAAGACGGCAATGCAGCCGGACGTGTCTTGTCACAATCAATTGTTAGCAAGATCACAAGAAAGCATTGTTTTCTGAAACAAATCCCTCATCTCATGAAATGCAATATCAAAACCCGTAGAAAGTATTCTCACAAATGAGATAGCCTCGAAAAAGGTGGCCCAACATATTTGTGGGCCTTCACTGGTAGGTTACCTCATTCTAACATAAGTTAATTGAAGTAGTTAAGGGACTAGTACAATATTTCTGGCATGAGAACACTGTTACAAGGGAAAAACTCTCTATGGCCAAGGGTAAACCACAATAGACAGGTATGACTGTAGAAATCAACTCAATTCCAACATATGCTATATAGACTAATGTGCAATACAAGAAAGAGGCCTACCTCGATCCAATGTTTGATGATGTTCCACTGTTGAGCACTTTGACCCAAATCTTTATACCTGCAATAAGTTCTCAACAAACAAGCAAAGCAAGTAGATAGTGATGATATAAAAGGGATTAGCACATTAGATAGCATAATCCATTAATAAACATTACAAACACGCCCATGGATAATAATCATATATTTGCAAGATACCAATAGGACAGGAAATGAGTATTTATATTAATAATTGATCAATAGAACTATCAACATTACAGCTTCTGTGTTGGCACAGTTCGAAACTAAGAAACCAAATTCCTTCCAACTGGGTCTCCACCACTCAATCCTCCACCAAAGGCAAGTTCATGAGAAATAGGCAAAGAGGTCCTCTCAACAATAAGGGAAGAGCTTGGGGGTTGAACACTGTGTTTAGACTTGAGGGACAAAGGGATGCAGACTCAATATGAAGTAATTTCTCTAGAGTAACTTTGCTCTCAAAGTTGAATGTTTTCTCCTTCTTTTCCATAGTTCAAAATTGTGCTCTTATAGCCTCCAGAATGCAACTGAAGGGCCGAGTTAGAACATTTCTAGTATATGGAAGGCCAAGGATTAGAGATCTTCTGTTGTGACATGGAAACCTGACCTCATTTTGTATTTTCTGGTACAAATCCCAATATATGCAAGTTGTAGTGGAGCAACAAGCATATACACATCTTGTATAATTGATAGGGAGTGTAGATGTGGAAAAATGTATGTTTTATCTATGGATTTATAAAAAAGGGATGAAAAGTATGCATAGGGAAATGGAAAAAGGCCCTGTGTGCAAGATAGAAATATTGAGGTAAATCTTGCTATAACAGATGCCCCCTAATGTGTGAGATCAGAGGAGTATCTGCAAAGAACAAAATACATTATAAATAACCCAGAAGTGGAGTGGTAGAGAACCAGTTGGATGAACTCAATTGCTTATTACATTATGTACTGACTTTGCATACATGGCTACCAAGAATATAATGCAGATCCATGTGGAAAATATACCAAACAAGTATTCATGGCCATGAATAGGCAAATACAAATGTGGTTATATGCCAAAAGATGTCATAGTCATGAACAAGGCCCAGTGAAACCAGTCTCAAAAATAAATCTGAAGATATCTATATATCGTGGAGTATAATCTGATCTCCCATGATCACTGAAGTCAAATAGGTACTGGTCCAATGAAATGGAAGCAATAGCTCAGGAAAGTTGCGGCCACATAGTGATGTCTTCAAGTCTTCTACACTATCCACCAATGGTGCAAGTCTACATCATGTGAATAAGTGAGTTGAGGTCGAACACGATGAGATATCGTTTGATTACTGATCATTGAAGTATATCGTTAACAAACGCGAGAAAACCTACCAATAATGAAAGTAGGAATCAAGGAATCGAGTACATCTCTACAAATGTTAATAAAGGAGTTGGTTTTGAACACTTGAGGGATCCATTGATCATGAGACATTGATGTATTCCCATCTGTCAATGGCGAGAGAGCCTGCCACTAATGACTACAAGCCTTGAGGTACTCATAAAACTCTAGGTCTCATATCCAGAATAAATGAGCTGAAGTCGATGGAAAGAGACCAGCTGAAAGGAGAGCATTGAGTCATCTCTCATCAGTCAGCACGAGGAACAAAGAAGAAGCTTCATGATTTGGTGGAGATAATATGAAGAACATGTTCATGAACAAACAACCCTGTGTGTATTTCACGTGTCCTAAATGCAAGTGGTACATGAAAAGGACCCTCTGAATAGCAGCCAATGATGAAAAACTGTTGACAAAGGTGAGGAAACCATCAATAAGGCTAATGGCATCCAAGACACTGCACGAATCCCAAAGTATGAATAGATGTCTTGCCGTTGAACACAAGAGAAACCATCCAGTCAACGACCAGTGATGAAATGTCAATTGTTAGGTTCAAGGTGACCTAATGATGAAAGTAGGGCTAGGGTGCATGATAAGACCAAAGTATCATGTGATTTTGAGACAAACTGAGGGTATGGTCGACATGCAAAGTCAAGATTTATGAGGAGTGGCCAACATAGTTTGATAGACTTTCTTTGAACAAGAGAATGAGACATATGGTGGACTCTGTCAGCATGTAATCAATGATGTGACAATTAGATGCAGGAGGCATCAATAATGTTCTCTATAGAGTCTGGAAGAGTAACCAGTTAGTAGAGAAAACTCTGTAACGAGATCAGCTTCCTAAGGCCATGCTAAACCCAAAATTATGATGACACAAGGACTCAATAACTTTGTGCTTTGTTCAAAGGTGACACGACTGCTACCAATTACAATATAGTATTCCCTTCCCACACGTATTTTTTTGTTTTTTCATAACAAATGAATGATATGATACAGAGGAGGGAATGAGTATTGCAAGTAAGAAAAACTAGTTCCAGTATGGAGTGTACCTATGCTCAATGCAAGGAAATGCATGTGGGAGATGGACACTCAGGGTGATGTTCCCTCCACGGTATAGGGTGTCAAATTGCGAAGGATAAAAACAAGGCTCTGCTTGGTTGAGGCTGCGAACTTCTTAGGCAACGGTTTATAACGCAAAGTGAGAACTGACTAAAGGATCAATGCTGCAAGTGAGAGCATGAGATGCAATCAAAACTTAATGCCAAAAAATGTCCTTTTTTATATATTTTAGTCTATTTGGTGTGAAAAAGGGGTAAACTTGTGCCAAATAGACGTATTTTCAAATCCAATTTATGAGTGTGAAAAAGATAAGTTCACTCGGCAATCTTTTCTATTTTTGATAGCAAGTCGGAAAAGAGATTAACTAGGACTCATGATCTTTCAAATCCAATTTTAATGAGTGTGAAAAGGACAAATCACTCGATGATATTTTCAGTTTTTGGACGAGTCGAAAAAGAGCTTAACTAAGACTCATTTTTTGGGAGACTCTAGGTTGCAAGCCATGGGGGAGGCCAAGGCTCTTGTGAGGACCTTCTGTGGAATGTTAGTATCTTATGAAGAACCGACACAAGCTTTGGAAAACCCAAATATCTCCAAATCGAGGAGGGAAAAGTGCTAACGGAGGTTATCATCTCTTTGTTATATCGGATAATGTCTCTTCCTGGAAAATACATAGGCAGAGGCATTGGATACCCCACAAGACCATCCCAATCAAAGGGAATCTTATCAAGACTTAGAGAGAGATAACTCAGGAAGAGTAAAAATCTCTTTTGTTTAGAAGGTGAAGTGATACAAATGCTAAGGACATGGCATAAGAGGTATAGAACCAGAACCATAAGAGCGGGATCGACCAAAAATTGCATTAGCGTGACTGCTTCCTTAGAATTGTCACTCTTCGAGAGAAGAGTGGGGTCAATCGAATATTGCATCGATACGACCACTTCCTCAACCATTGGTTTAATAGGATGCGAAATGATAGGGTCAAGATGTGCATCACCCCAAAAAACAGGAGTGTTGTCGGTCGAAGATTGCATCAACACGAACGTTGGTTGAACAATATGTGAGACAACAAGGTCAAGAGATGCATCACCCCCGAACATAGGAGAGGTGTCGATCGAATATTTCATCAACACAACCACAGGTTGAATGGGATGTGAGACAACAAGATCAAAGGATGCATCAAACCCTAAAGGAAAATGGGTGTCAGCCGAAGATTGCATCAGCATGATTGTTGTATCAACCAAAGAAGGAACAGAGTGTTGTGAAACCATAGATGTCTCAGAACCTGAAAGGCCCTTAGGTGAGCCCCACACTTCTGGTATCCCAACAATAAAAACACACAAATGAGTAAGGTGACCTCCTTCACAAGTCCTGCAAAGGAATCTAGGATTACATCGGAGACGTCTAGGCTTCTCAATCATATGAATTCCCCCAGCATGACTCGCAGTGGCTGGTGACATGCTACCAGCATGACTTGCAGAGGCTAGTAGAAAATCTCCAACATGACTAGCAGAGGTTGGTGATGAATGTGCAGTGTGACTAGCAGTGACTAGACATGTGCCCCCAACATGACTTGTAGTGGCTAGTTGCAGGTCTTCAACATGACTCACAGAGGTTGTCGACCAATCTCCAACATGACTAGCAGAGGTTGGTGATATAAAGCTAGTATGACACGCAGTGACTGGACTTGTGCCCCCAACATGACTTGCAGCATCTGGTTGTAGGTCTTCAACATGACTCACAGAGGTTGTCAACCAATATATAACATGACTAGCAACGATTGGTGATATAATGCCAGTATGACACGTAGTGACTGGACTTGTGGCGGTGATGAATGGCAGTATTTGAGACCAAGATGCAAGGAAAGATTGATTTTGGGGAATTACAGGTTAGGAAGGATCCTGGTTTACACCATGTCTGCCAGGATAGTATCCTCCTCCATACTGATTCATAACAGGTTGTAAGGGCATCGAAGTCGCTTGCGAAGAGAAAGAGACATGACAAGGGTTACTCATGTGAGGATATGTGTTTCCCCCAGACAAAGGAACTTTGTGAGGGGGGTGACCCATACTATAAAAATAATTCCCCCTTGATGAAACACCAGAGGGCAGACGAAGGTCCGCCATGGGAAAATTGTTTGTAGGAACTGACATAGTGGAAGAAGGATAAGTGGATGGAGTGTAACAAGTAGAATGATTGATTAATTGGGCACTTACTTCTCAAATATTGGATTCGTAGGAAGGAAGATTCCAACCTCCTACCGTAAGAGGTGTTTGAAGGATATGACTCCTACCAAACAGAGAGGGATAAGAAGGAGACATCATGCCCCCAGACCCAAAACTTGTATTCGCCTAAGGAGGCAGGACAGAGGATGGAAAGTGCGAAGACATATCAAGCATACCATGAGAAAAATGATTAGAGACCAAAGGCGTGGACTGAGTATTGTAGTTCTACATACCATTGTAAAAAAAGGAAGGGTCTGTCCCCATGAAATTAGCAGGTATCATGGGGTGGGTAGCAGTGAATGAGGGAGAAAAAGAAACTCCACTTTCCATAATGATGAAACCCAAAATAGACGCCTAAGGTCGACTAGTAGTCAAAGAGCATACCAAAAAGTCAAACGGCTAATATGCATGCAAACGGGCTAAAGTGGTTGAGTGGCCTCCCTCGCTAAAGAAGGTATGTCTCATCCAAGAGGGACCTAAGACTCCCCGCTAAAGTTTGGAGGTAACATAATCAGTTATAAGGGCCCTCATGGGCTTAACAACCAGTCGGTCAGATCCCCCCGGAGAGGTAATCCTCCATAAAGGTTGTGTGTTGTCTGACCCTAACCCCCGCAAGTAACCTATAAGATACCTAAGTCAAGCAACTAATAAACCATTGTATAACCAATGCACAAGCTAGCAGTTGTAAGTACGAATCACCATATGGGTAGGGTAGAAAATCCTGAAACCTTGAAAGCACCACCTCTAACAGAGGTATGGGCACTAGCAAGATCCCCAAATATGAATAAATCCACAGAAATATCTCTGATGCTAGGTGAGTATCTAGGGGTTATCCCTTCAACTAACTTCACGTGACCTCATGATTAACTCTGGTGTGAGTCGAGCCTCTTGATCTTACCGATTATACAATGGACTTCTCAACTCCCTGTCTCAGACGCATATGTTGATTTAATTTCCTTGGAGAATTTTACTCACAAAATCCTATGCCAAGGCACTAAATCCCTAACTAGTTTGTGCACCCTAGAAATAAAATCGTGACTAGTCAATTTTAGTTTAAAGCATAAATTTCATTGGTCGTGGTTACTCAAAAGGGTATGAAAGTGAAACTCATGGTGTTATGACTCTGCTAGAAAATAAATATGGATACAATGCAAAGTCTATATTTAACTTTTCAATGAATGATATGCTAATAAAAACAATGCAGTCTTCAATTTCAAATCTACAATTCAGAAGTAAAATACGATCTTTCGCTAAATGTTCTAAGCTAATGATAAAAATTCAAAGACAAAAATGCCAACCAATGCAAAATGCCTATTTTTTTGTATTTTCAATATTCTAAAAAGAAAAAGTGTGGACTGATAAGCAACTTGATAGATGAATTCCACTGTGTATAAAAACAGTAACTCAAGTAGAATACCAGGCAGCCAAGCAAACAACCTAGAAGCTAAGGACAAATTAAAAATAGAAAACAAAGAGAAAGACTATGCCCAAAAATTCAACTCCAAATAGGCTTCCTGTCATCCCAGATAATCTCAACAGACACTACAAAGACCTAAGAAGTCTCAACAACATTTAAATCCTACCCAACAGTCACTCAACCAATCAAACAAGCAAGGGGCAGTGGTATATGCGACTATTCAGGAGAACAGATCGTATATATGCTTCTTCCAGTGAGACAGAAAGCATTTATACACAACTGTTAAGGCAAAAATGGCGTATATGCTTTAAAACAAGGCCAGACAAGGGTAAAAGGATGAAAACTTAGACTTAGAGTGAACATGATCTGTCAAGTAGTGATATGACAAGAAACACAAAGGAAAAGGAGCAATGTAAGAAGAAAAAGTACTTCAACCCTTAGAAGGAAGATGTATCCCCAGTGGAGTCACCATTTATGTTAGAAGGGAAAAACTCTCTATGTCCAAGGGTAAACCACAACAGACAGGTATGATTGCATAAATCAACTCAATTCCAACATATGCTATATAGACTAATGTGCAATACAAGAAAGAGGCTTACCTCGAGCCTACCTCGATCCAATGTTTGATGATGTTCCACCGTTGAGCACTTTGACCCAAAGCTTTATACCTACAAGAAGTTCTTAACAACCAAGAAAAGAAAGTAGATAGTGATGATACAAAAGGGATTAGCACATCAGATAGAATAATCCATTAATAAATATTACAAAAACACCCATGGATAATAATTGTATATTTGCAAGATACCAATAGGATGGGAAAGGAGTATTTCTATTAATAATTGATCAGCAAAACTGTCAACATTACAGACTTCTGTGTTGGCACGGTTCGAAATCAAGAAACCAAGTTCCTTCCAACTGGGTCTCCACTACTCTATCCTCCACCAAAGGCAAGCTCATGAGAAAGAGGCAAAGAGGTCCTC
>JASDQU010589204.1:18469-35838 GCA_032191745.1 Picea mariana | reverse complement strand
ATCATTGAGGACATCGATCTCGAAAAACCTTCATTTGGGCCCTCAAAATGGCCCCGGAAGTTAAAAGCTGCTAAAAATAGTAAATTGCCAAAATTGTCAGAAAACTGTTTTGAGCCAGTCAGAAAAGGTGGGTGGCCACCAATATCCACCTGGATCAACAAATGTAATGACGAGAAACATAGGAGGGGGGTGTTCCCTCATTTTCCAAGAGAGGATCTGAGACAGATGACACTTCTTGATTAATGTCAACCAATAGTAATCAGCTCATAGAATATTTTGGGTTGTTGCCAACCCAGATAAATGACCACCACATGCTCTAGTGTGGTAGTTTTTAAGCATGAGTTCTGCTTCTTCATGAGTGAGGCACCGATGAAGAATGTAGTCTACACTTCGACGATACAAAGTGTCCTAGAGTATGAGATAGTTTTTTGCTTGATGGTGTATATGTCTACGCTCATCACGAGAAGCAGAGGCAAGGCACTTCAAAGTCTGGATATAGAATAGTATATCTCCATACCAGGGGTCCAAAGATGAAATCAGAAAAATATCTCCTTTAATCGGTGATTCTTAGGGTATAACATCACCTGACTCGACCGGAATTTCCGAGATAAGTTCCGCAAAGACCAACGAATTTATAGATTTTGCGGAAACAATATCTAAGTCAAATTCATGGAGGATAACAATCCATCTATTGATCTTTCTGCCGATTACACGTCCTGTAAACACATATTGGAATGGATTCACAATGGCAATGACAGTGGTCTTGCGAAACAATATATAGTCACAGAACCATTGGACAACATGTACTGCTACCAGCACAAGTTTCTCAACATGGGAGTAGTTGATTTATGATCCAACCAGGCCTCGGCTCAGGTAATAAATCACGTTTTCTTCAAGTAGATCATCCTCCTGAACTAAGACCATACCGATGGTCGACTATGTCACGACCAAATACAATAAGAACTATTTATTATAATTGGGTGGCCGAAGTAGAACGACAGACGTGAGGGCACATTGCAATGCTTCGAATGAGCCCTGAGCGGATTCATCCCAAAGGAAAGGGACACCCTTCTTCAATAAACACATAAACCCTTTAGTGATCTCGACATAGTTTGCAATAAAAAGACGAAGAAAAATGGTTTTTCCCTATAAACTCTGAAGCTGAGGGACTGTGCACAGGGGAGGCAATTGAACTATCACCTCAACATTTAGAGGATAGTCCATGATCCCTATTGTTGAAACTATAAAACCTAAAACATGACTTGACATCATGCAAAAAATGCATTTGTTTGGATTCAAACGAATCCGATAGTAGCAACACCGCTCAAAGATAAGTTAGAGGTGTGTGGGATGATCAATTATCTTTCGAGATTGTGATTCTAAATCATTGATATAAGCCTTGACTATGTGTTTGAGATCATGGAAAGAAAAAGACATGGCTCGCTGAAAGGTGGCTCCAACATTTTTAAGGCCAAAAGGCATCTTTCGATAAGAAAATGTACCCCATGGACAAATACAAGTTGTTTTATGCTGGTCCTTGGGCTTAATCTGTATCTAATTGTATCCCGAAAAGTCATCCATGAAAGAGAAGACCTCACAACCTGCGCATTCATTGACAATCTGGTCAATGAATGGGGTGGGGAAATTATCCTTTGGACAAGCCTTATTCAAATCACGTAAGTCCGTACACACGCGAATCGTTCCCTACTTTTTGTTGACCAGAATAGGATTTGACACCCATTGAGTCAGTTGGATGGGGTAGATGAAACCATCTTTGAGTAGTTTGTCTACTTCAGCCTTGATAGCTGCTGCTTTCTGAGGATTAACCAGATGAGGCTTCTGCCGGACCGACTTGGCGTCAGGGTAAGTTGTTATTTCATTTTCGACTATTTTTGGATCAATGCTTGGCATTTCCTCGTAAGATCAGGAAAAAACCTCGTGGAATTCTTTAAATAAATCTGTATAGATTTGAATCTCCTCGGGGGAGCAGTATGCTTTGGAGAAGACATTCTCCATGATGCTAGGGGTTCTAGAGATATTAATAGGTATCGTTTTAGCGATGGTTGCCATATTAACTTTGGCATAAATTGTGTTTGTAGCCAAAGGATTGATAGGACAAGACCTATCTCTAGTCATAGTCAATACGAATTCACCAGCCTCAATTCTTCCTAACTCCGGGAGAAAATAAGATCTGTGATGGAGATCATCCCAGGGTTTGTCTGGACTAGTCAATGCCTCTATAATCGCCTCGTTAGAGGGCAAGACCAAGTCTAAGGAATCGATAGTGGCGAGTGAACCTTGAGCCCAGGTAGGCTCGAAAACTAGATCTAACTCCTATGCGGGAGTCAGATCGGGCTCGACGAAATATTGTTGGACTATAGAGTATGCAACCTTTTCCACAGAGAAGGGCATGGACATGCCATGATGACTTGTCCCTTCCATCATGGCTAATGGGGAAGGAAGAGTCCATAGATCATTAAAGTAAGTCATGTGGAATGACGACACTTGAAAGATTTTAGCCTTAGGCTGGTCGGTGACAACTGATATCATCTTGACATTGCCGGAGGGAGGTGGGTAATCGAAAGTACCCATGAGAGGTGGGAACAAACCAACCCCCATGCTGACGACACTGGGCTGTGGGTTATCAATCATTAGGACCGTTGATGCCCCCGATGAAGAGTCAAGCCTAGAGAAGGACAATTGATCAATGGTCACGATTCAACCCTCGCGTGGAAAAAAAAAGACTAGAAAAACTATAGCAACTACTACATGAATGGCATATGTCCAACTCCTTCCTAACGGGAGGTTGTAGTCGAGAGGTGCATCAACCGCTTCAGCTTCGTCGCACACAGTCTTCCCTCCTAACTGCATGGGGAAAGAAGGGATGATTCCATGTGGTTTGAAATAATGACCATCAAAAGCTGTAAGAAGAGTAGGTGAAGGAGACAAAATGGGTTGGCCAATGACCTTCCAACATGCCAATGACAACACACATGTCGAGGTGCCCTCATCAACCACCGTACGAAAAATATTCTGGGTTAACGTTTTCGTGGTGTAAGCCACTACTATCTGAAACGCGACGTGGTATGGGAGATGAGGTTTCAAGTCCGTTGTATCAAGCATGATAGTTCTCGGATTACATGTATTAGCAGATCCTAAGGCAGCTAACGGAGCCTTTCTCTGTGAAGGGCAACTCTAGAGGACCTCCAAAGCAGACATTGTGCAAGAGCTTTGTGACAAATACTCCACCACAGAGTAGTTCTGGGCAGCCCTCGCGTTTGGATTATGTGAAGCCTTTTTGAATGCCCCTTTCGAGATGCATTTCATTGTTTCACCCATCGTTCTCTCAATCTGGAGAGGAACAAACGGGTTTTCAGCTTCTTTACCCTTTTCAGTGGTACTTGGCATTCTGTAATCATTTTCACTAGTAGCTATGTGAGCTTCACCTTTCAACATATAAACATTTAAGGTCGAGGGATTACTAGAATACAAAGGGGGTCCTTGAATTCCCCCATCTTCATTCACAGAGTCTTGAGTTAAATTTTCCCATGTGGAAATGGGTTCGTTAACACAACAGGCTATTGCTACGCCAATAACTTTTGGGCCTCCACAAGCCGAGGGCACATGTGAGTCGGGTGGTCTTCCGTGCAAAGGTTACACAGATACTTAGACTTATTTCTCTCTATGTTTCCCCTGCCAACATTATTGGTGGGTTTCTTATCCCCTTTACCCTTCTTTCACTATTTATTCTTCCCATCAGCCTGCTGGTTGGCTTTCAGGTTCATCGATTACACACTGCGTACATCCGACGTCTGAGTAGGGGGAGCAACCGAACTAGAGGTTTGGCTGGCCGCTGTCTGCTGTATCAAAAATTGCTACAATTGATTTGACAACTGATCAGCGGGCTTCGCTTGTGCTGAACCGACAGTGCCATCGGCATGTGGTCTAGACTTTTGTCTAGTCTTGTCAAGTATATACCTCAGTGAGTCTAGAAAAATTTCATAAAGTAAACTAGACTGAGAGTAAATCAACTCTAGTTGTTGATCTCTCATTATCACTTCTTCTTATAAAAATACCCCCGATGTTGCTACGTCTTTGGATAACTGAGGGACTAAAGACTTGATGAACCACTCCAACAGGAAAGCCAGTGGGATTGGTACCTTTATCAAATTCTTCCGGCGTCTCCATTCTTGGATGTGATCAAAGATATGGTCCACCTTTGTTTGCTCAAATTTGGCCAACAATTCGGCTCCGACATCGTATCTCATAGGTAATTGAAAATGGTTTAAGAAAACCATTGCCAATTCGCCAAAAGTAGAGTATATTGAGCGGTTGAGCTCAATGTACCATTTCGCGGCACTCCCGATGAGATTGCATTGAAACAGACACAACTGTACAATGTCGTATTTCAATGAGTTGGACAAGCACCATAGGTGAAAGGTAGTCACATGATCACCTGGATCTTCATTAGGTTTTCCCTCGAACTTTGGAATGTCCGAGGCTAACTTGGCCAACATAGGAGGCCAACGTGGATCGTGATAGATTGGGTCATTTAATAATCTTGACAAGTCTATCAAATGCAAAGTTGCCAGAAATGATAGCTTAGGTTGTTGAATATGTACAGGAGGATAGGGGCCTGGATTTTGGCTGGCACCAGGTTGCTAGGAAAATTTAGGTTGCTAGCCTAGGTTCTGGTAAGAACCATGGCTTAGGATAGAGTTCAGATATTGTGCTTGTTGAGATGTCATCAGTTGACTCCCATAATAGGACGTTGAGGGATGGGAAGGGGTTGCTCCCGATGTTGTGTTCCAAAGGTTCTGGAAAGGGTTTCCCCCTGCCGATCCGACAAGCATAGGTATTGAGCCTTTCCCAGGTTTCCATTGACCATGGAAGGGTTTCCCCCAGTCGACATCCCTGATGAGGGAACTAATCCCTACCATGGATTCCAAGGTCCTTGAGAGGGAATAGTACTTTGCGCAGGATTTTGTGATCCAAAACTAGGGTTTCCCCTAACCGAGACGACAGTTGACGAGAATGCGTTGTTACCAAATGCGCCGAACAAAGAGAATGAAAAAGAACCCACCAATGTGGTACTAGAAGAAGGTCCTTGACTACCTATTTTGAACGATTTGTAGTTCATGTTTGGCCAGACGGGTTGTTGAGAAGCACCACCATGCGAGGGGTATGACAAAGGTATATGACCCCAGCCATAAGGGAAAGAATTATAGGGGTCTGAGGTGCCCCCCATGGAACCTTGCAGAGGAGCATTTGAGCTCCCTTCCCCCAAACCCATGGTGTGTAGGGTGGAGTAGGTGAGGATCGAGTTCATATCAAAACCAGGCATCCCGTATGAAAATGGAGGGCCTGTCGCACTCTATGTGAAAGGTGTAGTGATCATTGCCATAGATGGAATCAGATCACTTCCCACAATAGAGGCGGTTGAGACCATAGTGGCTCGGACCTGCGAAGGCGAGTTAGGAGGCAAAACGCCCCCAATAGTGGTAGCCATAGAGGGAGTATGAGAACTCCCTGAAAAAGTAGCAACATTTGCTTCCATCGCTGCTTGCAGGACTATCTGACGCTCATGATGTGTTACCCTAGGAGGGGCAAGCTATATCAAAAGTGGCATGTTCTCCTCTTGGAGTTGTCTTGGGTACAATTTCCAGTGGCTCGGTCGCCTCAAATGACCTTTCCTGGTCAAGTCTTCACCTTCGCGGTGGCTCCAAGTTAACCAGCGATAGGCCCAAAAGTCTTCACTACCGACAGATCTCTTGATCTTCCATTGTGAGAAAATAAATGACACACTAAGGATTTTCTAATGCTAAAGACCAAAACACACACTAGAAAAATTTCTATCAGATATAGTAAGCAAACCACTATAACTAGTTGGAAGAACAGTTACACCAGCCAACATTAGAGCAACTTACCGGTGCAAGTGAAACTCGAATAGGGAAAATCCCTCTAGGTATACTATGCAAAGCATGGCCTGATGTCTATCCTAGGTACCGTTGTATACCCTCACAATCACCTGTGTAAGTCCCTAAAAAAAGGCAACTAGGTTGCCAACTCGTGAACAATTACCAGGTGAGTATAGTCGATAGTCGGGTGGACTGCAATGAGTAGGGTATCAAGCCTGAAACATATTGAGGGTATTGAAAGAAAGTGTTCTGGAAGACTACTGAGGACCTCAAATAGATTTGAGATCCATGAAGCTTCGTGGAAAATGCGATCAACGGAATCCCAAGATAAGACCTCTATATGTGTTCCCCACTACGCTTGGTCCGACTTTGGAGGGGTTATCTCTGCTACCTTTCCTCACACAACCTCATGTTTAACCCCTGTGTTAGAGGGGGGTCCCAGATAATTTCCACATTACTGGACTTTTATACTCCCTAGCACAGACTCCTATGTTTGTTTTGTAGCCTTGAAGAGTTTCCTCTCCAACCTAAATCAAGGCTCTAGCCTAGTCTAGTTAATGGACCCTACAAACATAGAGTCTGATTAATTTTAATTTATCGTTAATTTTAAGTGGTTTATCTTAAGTCAAAGGAACGTAAATGAAAGTGTTGGTTTTTGTAAAGTGAAAAAAGAGAAGAACAAAAGTTGGAAACAAAATTACTTCTTTTTTCAAAATATTTGCAAATTGAAAACTCTTTAACCAACTTTTCTAACTAACTTTCTTTCCAATATCTTTTAAAAGAAAAAACCTAAAACTGAATTTCACTCCACTACAAGCTACTTAAATTCCTAAGTATTCAGTAAAGAATTTGAGAAAGCACTCTTCTTCCTGATAAACAAAGACAACTAACTTAACTACTTAACCAAATAGGAAAATGAAATAATTTTTATTATTATTTTATGCTTCAAAATAAGAAACTTGAAAATGAATTCTTTTCTTTTCTTGTAAAGAAAGTAAAAGGGAAAAGTGCAGACAAGGAAAGACCAAAGAAACTGACTTTTGGTGTACTGCGGATCGCAGGGAGTGACTGAAGGAACCACACATGCTAAAACATAAAAGACTCACAGACTCATCCAAAACCCTTTCAACGAAAAACACAAGCAATCTTGAAAGATAAAGGAACTGACATTAAACCTAGACTTAAATACTGTAACTACAGAGACCAATACTAAATCAAAAAACCCTTGAGAAGTCAGACTTCAATTAGGGAAGAGGATGACTGCCTCTTCTTAAGAAAAAGGCTTCCTCACACAGGCATGCTACTGACACTTAAGAAGTCTGCATATGTACACGGGCTGTCCAAAGGTAGGGCACGTATGTATGCGTGCAGACCCACTGCAGGCCGCGTACACCTCTGTAACTTTTCAAAAAAATAAAACTAACAGTCAAAGATGACCGGGCAGGGAGTACTAGTATGGCAGACCAGAATCCCTTGAAGACTTAGCAACTTACAGAGAACTCAAAGAGTTAATTAAACCAATTAAAACACCCAAAAACATCCCCTAAAAACCCTAGAGTTTCCTAGTATGGTTGCCAATTATGCTGTAGTGGGAAAACCCCCCTATGGACTACACTAGGGTTCAATTGTGCATACAAAGATAGCCATCTAAAGTCTCCTACTTTTAACAACTATCCCAACAATACCCCACATTCATGCATAAAATAAAAAGTATAAGGATCTAGCTGTCTTACCTTAAACTCCGCGTCTGGTATCGATCCTTTTGCGTTTGGTCACTCCTCGACTGCAAGTCTCCTCCCAAGGATAACCTGCATTCACCAAAAGACAAACAAGAAACAACGAACATGCATCTTATATATGAATTAGTGGGTTAGATGTCATAACAAAATGTAAATCAAACATGAATATTGAACACATCATATGGCGGGACGAAAAAAGTACTTCTTTATATTAATCTCACAAAGTCACTTACAAAATGAGATCGGCGATTGCTCCTCAAACCCGATCCTGGGATCCTCTTCTCCAAGCTCCAAATGCTTCCATGTATCTTTCTTTTCTCACACTTCTCTCTAGAGAATGGGCATAGGCTTATGAATGAGGAAAAAGGCAAGAATAGGGAATTCTGGCTCAAAACTCACAATGTGGTTGCAAATTCACGGGGCAAGTGGAGAAAGTGAAATGGGAAGAGTTACACTATAGCTATGTTTCTCCTTGGAGTGAGTCCCCAACACATCCTTTTATATGACAAAAGGAAGGTTACTCAGCTGGGTGATGGGCTATAGGTGGTGGATTAGTTGGGAAACTACCCAATAACTTGTAATCTCAACAAATCCCTTGCAACTTTTTATTTTTTGCAACTTTTGTGGGTATATGCAGGCTGTAATGATGAAGCTAGTGTATGTACGTGGGCAATAGTGGAGCAGGGTGCATACATCTTCAAAAAATGTGTTTTTAAGAAGAGTTTTTCAGTGTTGGCTTGGCAAAAATAGTAAGTAAGATGGCCTGATGCCAGGTGTGCATGTATAGTGCAATTTAGGGTTATAACAACTTTGGAAGGGTTCGTTTGAAATATCCTGGTGGTGGTGTTGTGTTTCTAAGAGATATTGTCTGACCAAGGTAACCGATGCACATCTTGTAAACCCGAGATGATCAGGGCCATTGGTAGGCACGATTGTTTACTGTTTGATCTATCAGATGATCATGTTATCTTGGAAGGGTCGAGAGAGGAAGAGAATGCCACATCAACTTACCATGTCAGTATGCCATGTTGGATGACACATTAACAAGGGTAGGTAAATCAGAGAGTGCCACATGGTAGTAGGGTACAATTTTCGAAAAGGATTGTTTCCGATGGTATTCAGAGGAAGGATGTCAGAAGGTCTAGTTTGAGGAGGATGTTCTCGATGGATAAGTCTGTCAGAGGGAGTCTGATTAGCTATTAGACTTCAATATTTGAAAAGATCAATAAGCAAGGAAAGTTTCCATTTTGATGGGGGATTTCACTGGGAAAAGGTCCATAATGCTCAAAGTTTTGGTTTCAGAAGGAGTTGTGAGCTTGAGAAAGTTACTCTTTCCTATGGGAAGAGACCGTAAAGCTGATCCTGACAAGCTTGTGGAAGGTTTGGCCACAGGCTTGGCAAGGTTGAGTGGATCGACGGCTTGGATTAATCCCTATTTTGAGATTGATGGCTCAGATCTACATATTGTAACAACAGTAAATCATTGATTTTCCATGAAAATTTTAATATTTTAAGGGTCTTGAACTTGCGGATGGATTTCGAGGGCCTAAACAACATTTTTTAGGGGTCGAAAATCCCGAGAAATGTATGTACCTCTAGTAAACATAGTTTTTTGTAGCTTAAATGAAATACCTCAGTGAGATATTTCCAATGAGCTATTCCAAGAGAAAACAAAAGCTAGTATGAAGAAGTTATAGATGAAACAATATAGGGTATAATTTCAATACCAGTTTACTTTCAGAGGGCATAACTCCTTGTTCCAAAGTCAGTTTGGGGCGCAAGAGTAGTCTATGAAAATCTCATGGACCATATAAGACATATATAGAGATATATGTGGAATATAGGCACATGAAATTGTGCATAATGAGAGAGAATAAACCTATAGCATACATGATTGAAATTGGGAAAACAATAAAAAATTATGTAGGCCATAACTGTCAGCTCGTAGCCTGGATACAAGAGAAATTTTGATAGATAATTCAAAAAATAGGCATGAAGATACCTAATTGGGAGCCTATAAAAATTCCAAAGTAGTTGGTATACAAATTCTCAAACATGGCTAAAATTGCTAAGTCAGGAGAAAGTGCAAAAATGACAAAGCTGTCATTTCCAGATTGTTGCAGATTTTGACCGGAGCATTAGTTTGATAATATGAGAGTTGTCATGAATTTAGTATCAACAATATTATCAATGTATATTACAAAAATTTCCTTGGTTCCTAACATATTTACCTCTGTAGGGGGCCAACGTTGGTGTTGGAGATTATTTTGCACTAGGAAGAAGGTGCACAAGAAGGGTAAGGTGGAAATATTCAATTGACCATAACTTAAAAATAAAAGCTTAGAATTGGGAAAACGAATATTTGTTGGAAAGGTATTGGGGAGCATAATTCATATATCAACCAAAAAAATTGATCAGAACAATAGAGTTTATAGTTAACTCAGAAGAAGATCACGAGTGGCCATTAAAGAGTAGAAAAAATTGTGCATTCTTTTTTCAGAATTGTGTACACACACACACACACATTTCCTATCAGGATTTTTATTGCATGGACATTTATTGCAAATTTAGAGGAAAAGAAAACAAATTTGGTTCTTATATGAGGACTGGAGTTATGGAATATTCCCAAGGATCTTACAACCATGAGGAGAAAATCAGAGGGTTACATGTCAGCATGGGAAATGATGAGACAGAGTCTAATGGAAGAAGAGGTAGGAAGGATCCTGTAACTATGAAAATATTGCAAAGGGAAGTCTAGAGATATAGGGTAGATAATGAAAATATTATGAAAAATCAGGAAGGGATACTACAAAGTATGAATATGCTGTAGAGGCAAGCTGATAAAGACTTTGGCACAAATCAAGCAACTTGTTGTATACAAGTGAGAACATTCATCGCATAACAGAAGGGATGATCATGGGAATGGTAGACAATCAATAAGATTGAGCATGTGTCATCATTCTTTAGAGAAATCCACTAGGATAGATCATGTAATTTAAGGGCGAGGGAGTAGCCCAAGTGTGTCTCCTATTAGAAGGAAGAGAATAAGGTCCGAGTCAAACATTTTGAAATTTGAACTCAAGAAAATCAAGCCACAAAATTTCAATGGTGAGCATAGAAAGGGAGAAGAGGCCGAGGTGTGGATATTGGAAATGAAGAAATATTTCTAGCTGCATGATTACCCCTCAAGGGTAGAAACAAGAATTGCAACCTACCACTTGCAAGGAAAGACATCCATGTGGTGGGATCAACTTAAGAAAGCCAAACACCTTGATGAGAGGAATGTCTCATGAAGGCAGTTCAAAGGATATTTCCAGAAGAAATATTTGTCACAACATTACCATGAAAGGAAGATGAAAGAGTTCTTTGAACTCAAGCTGGGAGGAATGACAATGGATGAACATGAGAAGATGTTCTTTGAGTTGTTGAAGTATGTGGGCTTCATAAATTATGATAAGGTCAAAATCCGAAGGTTTATGAGTGGATTACCTTCCTTCTACAATGACAATATAAAATATGATAACCCTCAGACTTTGGAGGAGACCATAAGGAGAGAAAACCATCTTTTGAGTAGAGCAGAGGAAGACCAATGTTCAAAAAATAATGGAATGAAAATATGAAATGGAAGATGGATCAAAGGTATAAAGATGTTAAGAAACTCTTTTTCAAGGAAAACTCACAAGAAAATCAACAAGGAAAGTCAACCCAAAATGAGGCCATGATGGAAGATTCATTTGGAAAAAGGCCAATGTAGTAGCCTATACAATGTTGGGGATGTGAGGGAAATAAATTATATAGGGACTTCCCTCACAAAGGAGAAAGAATGATGATCATCCAAAACATTCAGGAGGATAAAACAATGGAAGACATGGAAGTAAAAATGCCAAGGAGCTATGTAGACTTGGACAAAAAGTAAGAAGAATATCAATCCCCCATGATTGAAATGGAAGGTAATATTGAAAACCAACCCATATAAATTTTAATTCATTCTAGAGCTAACCATAGTTACATAAATCATAACATTGTTGAAAGATTTCACTTACAAAGGAGTAAGCATAATAAATGTTGGTTATTTCAGTTGGCCACATGGGTTAAGAGGAAAATCAATGAGTTGGTTAAAGATTTCCTAATAGACATGAATGTAATCAATACAAAGGTAGATGTGAACATCATACCATTGGGTTCATATGTTTGTCCAATTGGCACAAATTGGTTGGAAAAACACCACGTTGTCCTAGATTGTTACAACAAGAACATCACTTATCTTGATGAGGTAAGACAACAAGGCAAGGTTCAAGGCATTTTAAGAGCTTTTGCAGTCAGAGAAATTTCATCCACACAACTAAACAATATTTTCAGGAAGAGATGCCATATTTTTGCAGCCCATATGGAAGAGGCAACCAGAGATAAAGTGACAAACATTGAAGACCATCAAGTCTTGAGGGATTTTGAAGATGTTTTTGGGGAAATCCTAGGATTTCCACCAAAGAGAGACATTGATTTCTCTATCGATTTGGTGCTAGGATCTGCCCAAGTGTCCAAGACACCTTACAAAATGGGCACACTAGAATTGAAAGAGTTGCAGATGAAAATTGAAGAACTATTAAAGAAGGGGTATCTATTCCCAAGTGTGTCACCTTGGGGAGACCCAGTTCTTTTTGTGAAGAAGAAATATGGAACCTTAAGGCAGTGCATTGATTTCAGACAGTTGAATAAGGTCACCGTAAATAACGAATATCCCTTGCCAAGGATTGATGATATGTTCGATCAACTGAAGGATGCAAGAATATTTTCCAAGATTGACTTGAAGTCAGGTTATCATTAAGTGAGGATAAAGAAAGAATATATCAACAAGAAAACATTCAAAACAAAATATGAGCATTATGAATTTACTGAACTGCCCTTTAGGCTATCAAATGCCCCAACTGTTTTTGTGTGCCTGATGAATGGAGTGTTCAAGGAATTCTTAGAAACATTTGTGATTGTGATCCTAGATTATATAAGTCTCATCTACTCAAAGACAAAATAAGAACATAAACAACATTTGATAATGGAGCTAAATGTTTTAAGAGAACAAAATTTTTATGCCAAACTAAGTAAGTGCATCTTTTATCAAAAGAAGATTCATTACTTGGGGCACATTATTTCATTATATGTGATAATGGTGGATCCTGAGAAGATAGAGGCCATTATAGGATGGAAAATGCCAAGAAATGTGATAGAGGTCATATCATTCATGGGTCTTGCAAATTATTACCGAAGATTCATGAAAGGATTCTCAAAGATTGCAAGCCCAATCACTTCTTTGCAAAAGAAGGGAATGAGTTTTGAATGGACTTATAAGTGTGAAGAGAGCTTTCAACAACTCAAATATATTTTCACAAATGTGTCAATATTAAAGATTGCAGATCCAAATGAATGTTTTGTGGTTTTCACTAATGCATGCAAGGAAGATCTCGGTGGCGTCCTCACTCAAAACGACCATGTGGTGTGTTACAAGTCCCCAAAATTAAAAAAAAACGTGAGAGGAATTATGATACACATGAATTGGAATTAACAACCATTTTTTGTGTGCTGAAAATGTGGAGAAATTACCTCACGGGGAGAATATTTGAGCTAAGGATAGATCACTGTGGTCTAAAACATTTGTTTGGACAACTCACATTAAATTCCAGACATACTATATGGCTCAAATTTCTTAGTGAATATGACTTTGAAATTAAACATATCAAAGGAAAAGAAAATAAAGTGGTTGATGCACTTAGTAGAAGAGCACATGAGATGTGTATGAAATACATAAACATGTACATAACATATTTAAGAGACAAATTATTGAAGCTGCAAATTTGGATAAACATTATTTGAAAATAAAAGAAACATTACAACAAGGTAATTTTCACCAGAAATTTAAAGATTATGAGTTGAAAGAGGATGGTGTTATAAAAACATGATCGTAGACCCTCTAGGTGTGCTTCTAGATATCAATAAGGCAATATCTAATTGATTTGAGATTTAAAGCTCTTGCCTTGATCCTTCCCATACTATATGGAGGCCTTAATTCTTGCATAAAATATGTAATGTCTTTATACTAGGTGCATTCTGCCAGTGGAGGGCTATCCTATGGATTTTTATCAGAAACCTCATCTTGTTGATCATCTGAGCAAGCATTGATGAAGTTAACACCTAAAGCTTTACAATTTGATTCAGCCAATAGCTTGGCTAAACCTTGACCTTTAACTAGCTTGGTGGGATTTATTTCCAGATCAAACTCAAGGATTTTGGCAATCCATTTGCTCCTTCTCCCATCTATGTCCAACTGAATAAGAATGTCCTTCATAGAAGATGAAGGGACATATGAAATAATTTTTGAATGAAAAACATAGACTCTGAAAGATTTGAGAGATTTCACTAAGGAATAGGCATGTTTCTCCATGATGTTATATTTTACCTCAGTGTCCCTCAGTGCTCTGCCAAAAAAGGAAATAGGATGCTCCATCCCTTCAACATTTTTATGCAACAAAATTGTTGCCACTGTATCAAAAGAAGTAAAGGAAAAAATTAGAAAATCCTTGGAATAATCGGGACTGATTAGCACATGCGCTTCAGTCAATTCCCTTTTAATTTGGTCAAAGGATTCTCTAGGCTCAACAATCCACTTTACTTCATTTCCCTTCCTGAGCATGACTGTGATATGCTTCACCAATTCGTCAAAATTTGAAACAAATCTTCTTAAAAAATTAATTTTGCCCAGGAAGGACTGAACTTATTTTTTGGATCTGGGATGTGATAAGGTTTGGATAGCTTCTACCCTACTTGAAACAATTTTGACCCCCTCAGCTGATATTATGTGCCCCAACAATTTTCCCTCTTGCATGGAAAACAATTACTTTTTGGGATTTAGGGAGAGACCAAACTATCTGGATTTCAAGAAAACCTTTCTTAGATGACAACAATGCTCTTTATCAGATCTGGAAAAGACTGCTATGTCATCTAAATATATGACCACGAACTTATCTTTTTCCCCAATGAAGGATATGTCCATGGCTCTCTAAAACGTTGCTCCTGCATTCATTAATCCAAAGGGCATTTTAGCATACATGAACGTACCCCAAGGAGTGGTGAAGGTTGTCTTTTCTCTGTCTTCAGGCATGACAGAGATCTAATTGTAGCCAAAAAATCCATCAATCATTGAAATCCTGAATGCACCTATCACCCTTTGCAATATGTGTTCCATATTTGGAAAAGGGTAGTTGTTATTCTTTGAGCTCCTATTCAGGTTTCTAAAATCGACACAAAGTCTGATTTCTCCATTCTTTTTCCTCACTAGGACCAGGTTGGCCACCCATTCAAAATATCTTAAGGGGACAATGATTTGGGTGTCCAATAGCTTCTTTACCTCCCTTTCCATAATAGGCAAGAGCATAGGATTTATTTGTCTTAACTTCTGCCTAAATGGATTGGCCTCCTCTTTCAATGGGATATTGTGTTCAATGACACTGGTGTCATATGTTCTGAGGTCTTCGTATTTCCAAGAAACACATCGGAAAATTATTTTAATAACTCAATATATTCGGCCCTATTATCTCTTGATAGCCTGCTTGATAATTTGAAAAATCTTGGATCTCGCTCTGTGCCAATATTGCACTCAGCCACATTGGCATCATCATTTGAGATTTCACCCTTCACTGCCACATCATTTCTGTCAAAAATCCTTTCCAAAGGAACTAGTCCCTTTGGGATGTGATTATTGGGTAGCTGGACAATGTGATGATTAGCAATCTTCTTCAAGAAAACATCAAGATGGGGCTCTATTTCAGAGTCAAGATCTTGATCAATTTGCAATACAAAAAAATCCTCAACAATTTCTAGGAATCTTTTGATTTCAATATCATCCTCAAACACTCTCCAATGCTTGACATTGTCAGGTAAAGAGGGTTTTTATTTCACTTCTACATCATACCTTAGCTTCAGTGGGAGAGGGACTTTGAAATTGCTTGTTGAAATAGCCAAAGAATTGGCCATGACATTCTTCTCCCTTGGAATAAATGAAATGTTGAAAGCCGAGAAAAAACTATCAATGATGTCCCATACTTCATTTTTGTAACTTCTGAGCCAAGGGTGTTTGGCCTGATAAATATCTTTGATCTGCTAGACAATCAACTCAGCATCCCCAAACACTGATATCTCTTCAATTCCCATGTCCTTTTTATCTCTCAAACCCAAAACGAGAGCTTAATACTTTGCCACATTATTGGTAATTTCAAATTCTAATTTGTATGACAGAGATGTGGTTTTCTGAGTAGGGGAAACAAAGACCCCTCTAGCACCAACACCTTCTCTAGAAGAAGTTCCATCAAAGAACATTTTCCAAATAGAGGTAATTGGAGGGGAATATTCACAGAGAGTAATGGACTTTATGATCTCAAGAGGAGGTTCAGGGGCATCAGTGAGCTGCAATAAGCTAGATCCCAAATCAATATCAAGGGAAAATATAGGATGATTGGTGGGTTCTGCTTCATCACTGATAATGTAGGTCAGCTGATATTCTTTGTACAGTCTTCTATGCTCCCCTCCAAACACAGGAATGGTAGCATATGTGAGGTCCATATGCAAGGTTATCCCAAGTCCTTTTATCCAATATCTTGACAAGAGTATGCCAAACTTAGGAGGGACATCAGCCACCATGATATCCATGACCACACTCTTCATGGGCAACTGCAACAAGGTCACAACTAGATCTTTGATGACTCCAAGACATTGCACTCTCCTTGAATCAAAAGAATACAAGTCATGATAAGATTTTTTTATTTCTAATCCGAGTTCTTCCATGATAGTTTTGGGCATGAGATTATGAGATGCCCCTGAGTCCATGAAACAATTATGCAACACCTTATTATGTATGTTCAGTGATGTGTATAAGGGAGGGGATGAATCATATATATCTTCTACCATAGTACCTGAGATGACTGTTGGCTTTTTGTCTTGGAGATTTACTGAGTCTGTGGAACAACAAGGTGGTTCGGGATGCAACAGCTTATAGAGGGACCTTTTGAAGTCTTCGTGCTTGACTAAATCTAAAAGAGGGACAGGGATTCTGATCTTCTGAAATTCATGCTCAAATATAAAAGAGGAAGAGGGCCTTTGAATTTCTCTCACCTCGAGGACAGGGTCTTTGGCTATTGGTGGGGGATTCTGAGATTTCTTTTATTTTCTATTGTTTGTTGTGTCTTTAGCAGGTCTCTCTGCTATGGAAGGATGATCACGGATGTCGAACCTCTCTTATTTATTCTTAGACCGGAGGTTGTATTTATTGGGACTATTACTGGTCTTCTCCCTCTTGCTAAGCTCATTTATTTGACTGTTCATGAGGGACTCCTCGTAGGAAGATTGAGTTAAATGGGGAAAAGGGGAGGTGTCTCCAATACAATGAATTTCAGGGTCAATCTCCTCTTCTTCCCTCTCCTCATCAATAAAAACGTTGTTTTGAAGGTGGGTTTGAATTTTCTAATCATTCCTGTCTCTGTTATTTGGTAACCTGAAGTTTCCTCTGTTATCAGCATTTGGGACATTCTTGTAACCTTGCTTCCCCTCGAATTTCATTTTCTCCATTTCTGCAGATAGGGACTTCACCATCTTGGTCAATTCATCTACTAGAGGGTGATATGCATAAGAACCAGAGGTTGAGGCCTCAGGTCTTCCTCTTCCTCTATCT